>PVHX01009065.1:0-68386 GCA_004024805.1 Geosciurus inauris | reverse complement strand
AAAAAACAAATTCCGAATGTTCTCTCTGATTAGTGGATGCTGATAAATAAGGGGAGTGGGAATGGGAAACATAAGAGAAATGGAGGAACACTGGACGTGGCATGGGGAAGGTGGGGGGTGGGAAAGGGGAATGGGTATAGTAAAGATGGTTGATTGAGATCGTCATCACTACCCTTGGTACATGTATGAAGACACTATTGGTGTGACTTTATCTGGTTTGCAACCAGAGAAAAGGAAAAAGTGACCTCTATATATGTGCTATGACTTGAAATACAATTAAATAAACTAATTAAAAAAAATAGTAAGGATTTATTAGGCCTCAAAATTCTCTGTCAAGAACTGGGTCAGGGCCAGGTGAGGCAGCTCTTCTGCTGTACTGGGTGTCATCTGGCGGCATCTGGGGTCATTCACTCATCTACAGTCAGTGGACAGCTGGACTGGGCTGATGGGTCCATCACTCACATGTCTCATTTATATGCTCCTAAACATGTCCTCTCTGCTTCCGTGGAGAGCTTCCAATTCCTTATAGCATGGCGGTCTTAGCGTAGTCAGGCTTGTTACATAGCAGCTGGTTTCCAAGTGTAAAATCAGAAGTGAACAGGCCAGATAAAAAAGTTAGACCCACAAATGGCACAGCATCTTTTCTGCCTCATTCTGTCATTCAGAGCAAGTAATAAGAATAAGTTCAGTCCAGGTTCAATGGAAGAAGAAATAAGCCTCGCTTCTTGATCAGTGGATCAGAATAAACGTACAATGAGGGGAGGAGAGGAGGGCGGCCATTTTGGAGATTGTCTTCTACAGAGAGAGACATTAAATATACAGACAAACAGGAAAATACCAGGTAATAAGAGCTGCTCAGAGAATTGAAACAGGATGGCTCAACAGAAAATGACCTATAGATTGAGGGAGTTGTCAGGGAAAATCTCTCTGAGAAAGTGATATTTAAATATCCCGAAAGGCAAGAAATTCCCAGCTGTGTGAAGGTCTAGGCAGGAGGAAGATCTAGTAAAAGCTCTAAAATGGGAATGAGCTAGGAGTGTTTAAGAATTGGAAAGGAGTGTGTGTTAGGGGTTTAGACAAGGACAGAACAAGTGAGTTAGGAAGAGTTCAGACAGGCAGGAAGGGTCAGATCAAGTGAACTGGGGGACGAAGGTTGGACTTCACTCCCAGCACAGCTCATGGAAAGCCATTGAAGGGTTTCAAGCAGACAAGGGACACAATACAATTTACATTATTAAAAGGCCCCCCTGGCTGCCTCATAGAGAACAGGCTGTGAAGAACAAGTATGGAAACAGCAAGACCTGTCAGGGGGGCTGCAGTGGGAGCCCAGGACAGAGGACTTAATGGCTTGTGCTGGGTGCAGGCTGCCAGGAAGAGAAAAAGCAGAGATAAATTTGGGAAATGGACCAGCAGGCACTATTGAGGATTGAGCCTGTTCTATCTTGGTTCAGTCTCCTACATGCCTGGGTAATCAAAACTCCTGTACATTTCTCACCAAAACACAGACCTCAGAGTTAGTGCCCTTCCTTAAACTGGCATATTAGAGTTTTCTAGATCATTTTAAATTCATTGTCTTTGTGTATCATGGAGCCCTTTACAATAGGCTCTGCCTTTCCCTGTGTTAGGTCCATTTCCCGTCCCTGTCCCAACTGCCCTTTGCTCCAGCCATGCCTAATTCTTGTTCCCTGATCACATCACTCTGTGCCTGGTGCATACTATTTCTTCTGCCTAGAATCCTTTTTTCCCTCATTCCATTAATTCACATACCTAACTTACATACCTAATTCACATACATAACTCACATACCTAACTCCTTTAAAATGTAACAGTGTCACCTTTTCCACTAAGCCAGTTTTTGTGTGTGTGTGTGTGTGTGTGTGCTGGAGATTGAACTCAGGGGCACTTGACCACTGAGCCACATCCCCAGCCCGATTTTGTGGTTTAATGTAGAGACAGGGTCTCACTGAGTTGCTTAGCGCCTCACTGTTGCTGAGGCTGGCTTTGAACTTGTGATTCTCCTGTCTCAACTAAGCCAGTTTTATTTGGATGGTTATGCAGCATGGCGGCATAAATGTTCAGGTCCTTGTTTGTCTTTTCCGGTTAACTGGGTTACTTAAGGGCAGGGACAGTCACTAGAACCTTGTGGAGTGTTCCATAAGCTGACAGTAGCATGTTTGCCATGGTTTCCTCTTGGAGTCTGAAAATGTACATTACAGGCCAGGTACATTACAGCTCAGGAGGCTGAGGCAGGGCGATCGCAAATTCAAGGGCAACCTGGGCAATTTAGCAAGACCCTCAAAAACTTGAGACCCTGTCTGAAACATAAAAAGGGCTCAGGCTGGGTGCCGTGGCACATGCCTGTAATCCTAGCGACTCGGGAGGCTGAGGCAGGAGGACCATGAATTCAAAGCCAGCTTCAGCAATTTAGCAAGGCACTTAGCAACTCAGCAAGACCCTGTCTCTAAATAAAATACAAAAAAGCCTGCAGATGTGGCTCGGTGGTTAAGTGCCCCTGAGTTCAATCCCCAGTACCAAAAATAATTAATTAAAAGGGCTAGAGATATGCCTCAAAGGTAGAGGGGTCTTGGGTTCAATCCCCAGTACTGGAAATTAAAACAAACAAAACAAAATGCACATTACAAGATCAAATCATAGCAGAAAGAGGGATTTGTAGATCCTGTTATGAGTTCCTCATTTCTCTTCAGCTGATACTGGGAGGCTGCCCTCACTACCTTAGAGGCCTGCAAGTCTCCAGGGGAGAACTTATGTAAGTTCCCCCTTGTTCAAATTTCTCCAGGAAGCATCTGCCCTCTGTACTTGTGACAATCAACATCACTGCTGGTAAAAGTATTGACTACTGGCAGAAGGAGGACTCTGATTGCCATTTTCCCCCAGGAACAGTCTCTGGGAAGATCTGAACAGCTTAGTGCTGCCAACACAAAGTTCATTGTGATACTTCAGGTTACGGTCTCTAAAATCCATAGCCAGAGCTGGTCATTGCCTCTGACCTTCAGACTCTCACAGCCACTTGACCAATGGACATCCCTACCTGGATGTCCACCAAACTTGGCAGGTCTAAAATTGAACTCATCACCTCTCTTGCCCTCACATACCCTGGACTGGCAGTCCACCAGTGAGTAATGAGAGGATGAGTATGAATCATTGATGATTTTCTTTTCTTTTTTTGGTCACTCTCCTATTCATCTCTATTGCCAGAATTCTGGTCCAAGTGGTTGGTTTCTCTGGCCTGCACAACCACATTGGCCCCTCCACCAACCTTCAGCCCTCCTCTGCTTTCTAAGGGATCCGTTGATATGCTGATCTAACTAACCTTGGTCTTTCCCCTGTCTGAAATCTATAAATGCCCACCACTGGTTACCAAACTTCAGTTTGCACCTGAATCACATAGAGAGCTTCTTAAAAGTGCAGATTCCTGGGAACACTTATTTTATTTCATGGAATAAAGTGTTGCCCAATTCTAGAATAAAAAAAAAATAAAGTCAATAGAGGTTTTTTTTTTTTTGTTTGTTTGTTTTAAATGCAGATTCTGCTGGTTATGGTAGAATGTCTCTAGTCCCAGCTACTTGGAAGGCTGAGGCAGGAGGATTGCTTGAATCCGGGAGTTTGAGGCCACCCTGGGAAACATAGCAAGAATCTGTCTTTTAAAAAGAAAAAAATAAAAATAAGTTTAAAAAAATGCAGATTCCTGAGCCCCTCTCCAGACCCAATAAATCTGATGTTCTGTTGGATGAGCCCAACAGAAGCACAGCTTTAATTAATGCCCAAGGGATTCTGATAGAGCTTGGACACGCACCCTGAGAATCGCTGTGAGCCACAGGATAAAGTCAAGCTCTGTGTTTCACTCTCCCTCCCCCTCTCCTGTGCCCCTTGCCTCCTCTCAGACGAGGTCCTTCCCATCTTCCCTGCCTCCCCCACTCTCTCCTCACACACCCTCTCCAAGGTACATCTCACCTTCCCCCTTTGCTCTTTTTGCCTGGTGCCAGGAATGTCCTCCTGATGACCCCCTGTCCATGGGGTAACTCTTAGTCATCCTTTATACCTTTGCAATACCAGGCATCAGATTCACCTGGGAGCTTGCTACAAATACAGAATCACAGGCCCCTCCCCAGCCTGGCTGAAGCAGGCCCTCAGTGCTTCCTGTGCGCATCAGCAAGTAAGAAGCACAGCTCTATACCAAGTGGTTCAAGAGCCACTCCTCCAGGAAGTCTTCTCAGACACACTCATCAAGCATTCATTCTTCCAAACTGATACTAGGAATTGTGACCACTGTGCTTGTAAAATCTCAGAAGTTAGGACTTTCATAGTTTTGTACCAGAGAACTGTCAGGTTTAAAGTGTGGCCCAAGGAATATTTTATCCCTAGGCAGCCACAAAGTCAACAAAATATCCTTTCTCCTTCCTGTGGTCCCATGCCTGTCTCCTACCTGTTCTCTGCTGGTGCTCAGGAGATGTGCCCATCTTGCTGGATCCCCTGCCTACTCTGGCTTCTTGGTTCTCTTTTAGCCCTCTCAACCTTTCTCTTGAGAAGCTAGTGAGGTGGCCTAGTCTCTTCCTGCTGGCAGGAGGAGTGAGGTCCAGGAAGTCTTCTCAGACACACTCATATTGTGTGTGATGCTCTCAATATTGTGCTCTCAAAATATTGTGCCTGATGCTCTCAATGGGCTCTGAGCCCCTGTCTTGGTAGAATCGCTTCCAGGGAAAGTCCTGGATTCCTTTCCTAAGTTGCAGGGCATGCATACTAAAAAATGCCTCAGTGGACAACAGAAATCCCAGGTCAGCTGTCGACCAGATGCTCTGAGTCTCAGCCAGGGCTCTGGACAAGGAGGAGCTCAGTGCTCTTGGCATCTACATAAGCATCGAGACTGGAGATCGCATGTCTGGGGCAGGCTGGGCGTCTGGCACATGTAGAAGTTCTCACTGAAGTGTTTCCTGGAGCCATTAACACCTTTAGGGAGACACTGGCCATCCAGGGAGCTCCCAGCTGAGTCCTGGGTTGCTTAAGCAGAAGAGTAAGGAACTGGAACTGTGGTCCCTGGCCTAACCATGCTCACCTAGGACATCTATGGTATATTTGTCTTTTTTCCTGCTGAATGGAGGCAAGAGCATTCTGTTAATGGGTATGAGACCAGGGAACACAGATTTTATTTTTGGAATCATGGGAACTCTTCAGCATAAACTAGATTTTAATACTGGAATATTCCCCTCCCTCATTTTTAAAATATAACTATTTATGACATGTAGTGTCATGTATCACATGTGCTGTGCCTAGTATTAGACGCTTGATTTTTTTTCTCTCTCTCTCTTTTTTTAAGCAGTTCTAAGGATTGAACTCAGGGCTTCCTGCATGCTAGTCAAGTGCTCTGCTACTGAGCCACATTCCAGCCCCTAGAAACTTGACTTATGCTGTCTTGGTAACATGTCTTTTTCACAGAGTTGAAAATGAGACCCAGAAGCTCATGTGGCTTTTAGAACCTGAAGTAGAACCTGGCACTTCCGATTCCCACCTCCACACCTCTCCCTCTGTAGGGCTTCCAGAAGCATCCTATGGAGCCTTATTCCAGAGGATCTGCCATGGCCCAGTGAATTGGGGACCGTCAAATGGATCATATCCCCCTTGGTTTCAGGATGCCATAAGATGAAACCACAGAAGGAGTGGCTCTTCTGAGTTTATTTCTTCTTTAGGTAAAGAAGTGCAGTGAAAAATATTGTCAAGTACGAAACCAACCCAGACTTCCACACCCTCCTGAAGATTCCCATTGCACATGAATGTATTCAAAGCTTTATAGCAAAGAAACCTGTTTTATTCCTTCTAACCCAATGCTTCCAAAACTTATTTTTTTCTTGGAGTTCTTATCAACTTCCCACAGGAACTGTGAGAAAAGCTGGGTCCCACCAGGCTGTTTGTCCTCCATCAAATGACCTTCCAGAGAGTTCTCTAGTATAGCCCCAGAGTCAGACAGTGCTCTTGGAAAACACTGGAGAACAAAGAGAATGATTGAATAATTTGAAGAAAAATAAAGGCAAGAGTTTTTTCTTCTTTTGCAGGCTCCTTTCTTTTGGGCCATTCTAAATGAATAGGTTGAAGAATTGGTTTTAGTTGAATTTCTTCCTACTAATCTTTTCCAGCACTCCAGTGCCACCAGGGAGGGTAAAAATGACTGCTTTTAATAGTGATTAAAGAGGGCCCCATGGTTAGGTCAAGTCAGGACTTCACTTCTTCCCCTTCTGTGTGTGCATTAGCAAAGACTGTAAGAATGCTTCTCCATGGCCACTGATGCCTGCCAGGAGCCTGGACAGCTGACAGTGCTTCTTACCAAAAGCTCTGCCACCAACTACCCACTCTTCCTTCATCCTCCTATCTTCCTACCCACTACTTCTCTGTGACTCTACGCTGATTGGAAATTTCTTACTGGTTTAATGGTTTACAGAAAGGAGACCTTGAGGTTTCTGCTCAATTGGTATTTGAATACAGATGGAAACACACCGTAGCTCTCTACTCAGAACAGCCTGTGCGCTCTCCATCCTGTAGGCCTCAGAACTGAGAAGAGGGAGGGGTTCGGGCAACCTGGAAGGACACGCTTAGCACCCAAGGTAACCAAGGTTTATGTCGATTTCTCAGCCATGACCACTTGCTCCCCCTCCTGTCCATTCCTGATCCCCATCTCCACTGTGGGCTCACCTCTGTCCCACTCTTTGATGTCATTTTAAGAGATAAGGCCATGGGAGAAAGGACTGGCCCACTGCAACCTTTGCAGGCTGCAATTTGACCTCTGGGCTAGTACTGGTAGGTAAGATTGGACATGTGAGGTCTGACTTGCTAGGGCAACGGAGAAGTGCTCAACTCACTCTGCTTGTTTCACCAGACACAAAAACAAAGCCACCAAGAAAGACCATTTGCAGAATGGAGGATGGCAGGACACCAGGGGAGAGGCCGCTCTGTCATGGAGCCAGGGTGGGCTTCCGGGTTTCTCTCACTCCCTCCACCCCACGGTGTGTGCCTTCCTTCCCTGTGACTTCAATGCCTGCTGGTTGAAGTTGAATCCCACTCCCTGGATTCATACCTCCCGACCTCCTCACCTCCCACTTCCACCTTATTTCCAAAACAATGTCTCGCAGCCATCTACTCTCTCCATTCTGTGGCCTCTGCAGAGTTAGAGTCACCATTCTGTCCTCTCATTAGTCGTTGTGTCTCTCCTTCTCCTCTTTGGTAGTTTCCCTGAACAAGAAGCAAAACTCAAAATCTTTTCAGTGACCCACTGAGGCCTGTATTCTCCGGCCATTGCCCCATCTCAGACCCTGTCTCTCACTGCTCCCTGTAAGTGGCGGGCTGGCTTCCTGTCAGTTCTGAGCAGGGCTGGCCTGAGATGCCTGAGGAGCCTGAGACAGTGCAGTCACCTAGGACCCAGCGCCGGGCAGGAGCCATATGCCTGCGGTGTAATGCCCTTCTGTTGCCATCTTGGATTTCTTAATCATATTATTTTTGAATCTTTGTGCTATAAGTGAAGTCTGATGGGACAATGGGACATGCCATCTGTACTAGATTGGGAGCCTCACCAAGTCTGTAGTCCCACCTCTTGCCCTCTCCTTCCTCCCTGGCCAGGTACATTGGCCAAGGGAAGCCCACATTCTGCCATCATTCTTCACCCCTGACAGGGGCTTGGGCTGAGTGGCTAGGAGGGCTGGAGTCTGGCACGTGGGGTGGCGTCTCTGAGTAGGTACAGCAGAGTCGTCTCTGCCCACTGGGGAGCCCATGTGCTTTGGCTGGAGAACCACAGGGCCTCTCATCCAGTCTGGCCCAATGCAGATACTAAGCACAACCCAGGACAGAGGTCACACTCCCTTGGGTCTCCTATCTGCTGAGGTTAGAAGTAATGAGCCCCTGGAGAGGGGACTGACTATCCTGCCCCAGCCAGGGTCACATTTTCATTTGTTTATCAAATGGAATTATCAAAATTTACAGCCAGTCCTGGTTCTAGGAGTTCTGGGGCGAGTTTTGGGGCCTCTGTCCAGACACTCTTCCCTTGGCTGTCTTTCCCATCCTCAGAGCTAGGCACAGCCCACCTCCTCAGTTGGTTTTACCCTCCTGCTCCTATCCGAGGCAGGCCCAACCTGTTTCTTCTGTTTGTTTTCTTCATACTGTGCGCCATAATTTATAATAATGCATTTGTTTTATTGCTTGTATTTTTTCTTCACCCTCAAACATTAAGCTCCAGGAGGGCAAGTTGCTCATCTGTCTTGTTCAGTTAGATCCAAGTTGAAGACTTATCAGAGTCTTCAACACAGTGTTTGGTATGTAGTCTATATTCAACAAATACTTGTTGAATTAATAAATTTATTTCAGATACCGCATGGAGAATAAATAACGAACGCCTCCTGTATGCTTAAATTAATAACATTTTAGGAAAGTATTTTAAAGAAAACAAACTATTGGGGGAATTATATACAAATCCTATAGCTGGGTGCAATGGCTATAATCTCAGCAACTTGAGAAGCTGAGGCAGGAGGATCACAAGTTCAAGCCCAGCCTGACAACTTAGCAAAACTCTGTCTCAAAATAAAATACAAGGACTGGGGTTGTGGCTCAGTGGTAGAGCGTTTGCCTCACACACGTGAGGCACTGTGTTCCATTCTCAGCACCACATACCAAATACATAAATAAATAAAATAAAGGTTTAAAAAAATCTAAATAAATAAATAAAATACAAAAAGAGCTGTGGATGTAGCTCAGTGGTAAAGCACCACTGGGTTCAACCCCAGTACTAGAAAAAAATAACCCTGCAAATATTATTTTTCAAGTTGCTCTTTTTCTCTCCAAAACAAATCTGCAAGGATCGTTTCAAATTATTCTAGCTGGGCGCAATGGCGCAAGCCTGTAATCCCAGCACTTAGGGAGGCTGAGACAGGAGAATCATGAGTTCAAAGCCAGCCTCAGCAACGGCAAGGAGCTAAGCAAGCTAAGCAACTCAATGAGACCCTGTCTCTACATAAAACACAAAATAGGGCTGAGGATGTGGCTCAGTGGGTCAAGTGCCCCTGAGTTCAATCCCCAGTGCCAAAAAAACAAAACAAAACAAACAAACAAAAAAACCCCAAATTATTCTAATAGATCAATTCATCATTTTTTAAGTGTTAAATGTGTTTCCACAGTGTGCTATAGCAACACATTTGAGTTGTTTCCTACTGTTGAACAATTACATTATTTAAACTTTTGCTGTTACAAACAATGCCTCCCCATGCGTATGTGTAAGAATTTCTCAAAGGTAGATTCCAGAACAAATAATTGTTTGGTTCACAGGTTCACAGGGTTTGCACAATTTTTTTTTTAAATTTTTTATTTTTGGCTACCAGAAATTGAAGGCAGGGTGCTTAACCACTGAGCCACATCCTTAGCCCTTTTTAAAATATTTTATTTGAGACAAGTTCTCGCTAAATTGCTCAGGGCCTTGCTAAATTACTGAGGCTGGCTTTGAACTCATAATCCTCCTGCCTCAGCCACTGGGATTACAGGTGTGCACCATGGCGCCCAGTTGGGTTTGCACATTTAAAAAAAATAGAATAGATTCATGCTTTTAAACCACTGCATCTCCTTGGAACTCCTGAGAGGCAAGGTCAACAAGGTGTGTGTGGCTCTGAGCTGACAGATGGACCCTCTTTCTGTTGCTGTGCTGCTTCTCTTGGCTTCTCAGATCCCTTGGTTAATATATTGAAGGTACTAGCAATGACTTGTCTCAAATGTTTTCCCTTTCTATATTTCTGCTCAGTAACTTTCTCTTCTTCATGAGAGTGGGATGGAATTGGACCAGGAAGGACGTGAAAAAGGTATGAGCTGGGAGGGGTGGCATACGCCTGTACTCCCAGCCACTTGGGAGGCTGAGGCAGGAGGATCACAAGTTTCAGGCCAGCTTCACCAACTTAATGAAGGCCCTGAGCAACTTAGCAAACTAAAATATAAAATGGGCTGTCTCAAAATAAAAAATAAAATGGGCTGGGAATGTTGTTCAGTGGTTAAGCACCCCTGATACAAAAAAAAATAGTATAAGAAAGTCTTTGTTTAATAATAGCAAAAAACTGCTACTTGATACTTTTTTTGATTTTTATTTATTATTATTATTATTTTTCAGTACTGGGGATTGAACTTAGGGGTGATTCACCCCTAAGCTATACCCCTAGCCCTTTGAATTTTTTCTTTTGAGACAGGGTCTAAAAAGTTTCCCAGGGGGGCTGGGGTTATGGCTCAGTGGTAGCGTGCTCACCTGGCACGCGTGAGTCACTGGGTTCGATCCTCAGACCCACATAAAAATAAAGAGATTCTGTCCACCTACAACTAAAAAATAAATATTAAAAAAAAAAAAAAAAGTTTCCCAGGCTGGCCCCAGAACTTACGATCCTCCTGCCTCAGTCTCCTGAATAGCTGGGACTATAGGCACCCATGCCATCATGCCCAGCTTTGATTTTTATTTACTGAAAAATTTGACTCTAGCTCCTTTTGTTGAGATGAACAATGGAAAGGCTTGGAGCCATTCTAGAGTCTGTCATCCATTCATTCAATAAGTACTTAAGGAGCATGTTCCAGGTATGTCATGAGCACAGATTAATCAGGACATCACTGGCCCTAATGGAGAAGTGGGGTCCTGGGAACCCCCTGCTGTGAAAACCAATGATTGCAGTTAGTGCAATGGACTAAATGGTGTTCTTTCAAAATTCAAATATTGAATCCCTAACCTCCAATGAGGGCTTTGGGAGGTGTTTGGGTTTAGATGAAGTCATGAGGGTGGGACCAAGTCTGATGGCATTAGTGTCTTATAAGAATAGACACCCGTGTGCACTTGTGTGCACTCTCTCTTTCTCTGTTTCTCTTTCTTTCTCTTTCCCTAGCCTGAGAGGACTTGGAGAAAAACAGCAACCTACAAGCCAGAAAAAGAAAGTTTACCAGGAGCCAAATCAGTTGACATATTGACCTTAGACTCCCCAGCCTCCAGAACTGGATGGAAAGCTTAGGGAATTAGAACACTTCCCAACTTCCAGAACCACCTGGACTATGGTAGTTTGTTATGACATCAGAAACAGACTAAGGCAGTTAGTACCTGGGAGGTGCCATGGGGGTGGGGTGTGTGGGGACTCAGGGCAGTGGCTAGTCACCAACACTGGTACAGAAATATTTCAATATTTAACCATTGACACTAAGCTACTGTGGTGTATCAACACTGTTCATGGAGTTCACATTTTAGTGAGAACAGGCAGACAACATACTAAATAAAAAACACGTTGAGAGCTGTTTTCTGCTGTGGAGAAGAAGGTAGATGACAGGATTAGAAAGTGTTCTAGGGAGGCTAATAATTTATGTTGCAGAAAGAAAGAGGAGAAAGGCATGGTCCCCATCCTTGAGGGGCACTTGCCAGAAGCTGCACGTACCACTTACACAGAAAGCCTCTTGCTAGAGAGAAGACAGGAAATACAGTTACACTGGGAAGCATCTACCACAGAGGATGGAGAGAAAGGACACTGTGGAGCAACCAGACATGATCTGTGATTGGACTGTGAGGTGGAAAGAAAGAAAACTTTTTAGGATCTGTTGGGACACAGCTCTCTTTTGCCTCTCACATTTGTGGATGTCTTGTGAACTGAGGTGCTTGCTGCCTGGACTATCTTTCTAAGAATGTTTGTACAGCAAATAGTCTTAGAAGACAGAGGTAATGTCCCCCTCTGGAGCAAAGTGCAGGCAGCTTAGTGTCCAGTGTCATAAAGATGGTGTCTCCTGCAGAACAGCTCAGGAGACTTACTGCCCATTAGGATTCTAATTCCCTGAGCTTAGTGCTCTCTCTAGTAAGACCCCTGCATGGGAAAGTGTCGCCTGGCCTTCTTTGCAGTGACCTGTGGGGACTGGTGCTGAAGAAAAGGGTGTGAGAATATATGTTTGTTTAATTATTCTCAGATGGCCAGGGAAAATGGGATCTTAAGAATGGAGAGAGAATGGTGGCAGATACCACCTTCACAAAGTGATCAAAGTTAGCACTTCTCTGTAGTTTTACCATTTTAAAAACAAAAATTTGGAGAAAATGGGAAGAAATTCTAGGACCCTGTGGAGGATGGATTGGAGGGAAGATGGAGCCTGCTCTGGACAACTGGGTTAGGGACTCTGTGCTCCTGAAAACCCTCTGCATCACTCACCGCGGCTGCTCTATGCAGCAGGGCCTCCTCTGACCCCATTGTAGCTGGGCTTTCCAGGCAGCCGGGCACATGGGCCAGCCTCTTGGGACCCCCAGCCTTCCAGCTGGTATCTAGAGAGGAAAGAGGTATCAGCCTAGCTGTGGCACTGGCCTGTAATTCAAGTGACTGGGGAAAGCTGAGGCAGAATTGCAAGTTTGAGGCCAGCCTCAGCAACATAGCGAGGCCCTCAGCAACTTGGAGAGACCCTGTCTCAAAATGAAAAATAAATAAAAGGGCTGGGAGCTGGGCACAGCGGTGTACACCTGTAATCTCAGCACTTTGGGAGGCTCAGCACTCAGAGAATCGTGAGTTCAAAGCCAGTCTCAGCAAAGGCGAAGCGCTAAGCAACTCAGTGAGACCCTGTCTCTAAATAAAAAAAAGAAAAAGAAGAAAAAAGCACAAAATAGGGCTGGGGATGTGGCTCAGTGGTGGAGTACCCCTGAGTTCAATCCTTGGTACCAAAAAAAAAGGGGGGGGGTGCTGAGGATGTGGCTCAGTGGCAAAGCACCCTTGGTTCAATCTCCAGTAAGAAAAGAGGGTGGGAGAGGAAAGAGGTGTGTCTAACCTCTGCTTCCTTTTGAAAAATCCTGGGGAAGGGCTCTGAATAGCTCTGTTGGGGTCGTGTGTCCACCCCTGGGTAATAAAAGGGTAGGAAGAGGAGAGGTGTGGTTACATACAGCATTGAAATAAACAAAAAAGATGTAGCACAGGCTTCAGCAGGAGGTAAGGGGTGACTTGACAGCATGAAACTAAACATACAAGGAGGGGCTAGGTGTGGTGGCACACGCCTGTAATATCAGTGACTCGGGAGACTGAGGCAGGACGATTGCAAGTTCAAAGCCAGCCTCAGCAATTTAGAGGGCCCAAAGGACTTAGCGAGACCTGGTCTTGAAATAAAACATTAAAAAAGGTGAGAAATGTGGCTCAGTGGCTAAAGGACCCTGGGTTCAATCCCTGGTATCAAAAAAAGAAAGAAAAGATTCGAGGAGGGGGAACCATACACAGGAAGGTAAGGAGAGAAGCAGAGGATTTCAGGATGATTCAAGGTTTCTAATTAGAGTGACTGTAATGTACAAGGTGAGGCCATTAACTGAAAGAGAGAATACAAGAAGACAAACCAGTTTGGATGCTCTGTTTTGAACTTGATAAAGTTAGAAGCGTAAGGGGCATCAAGGGAGAGAAATGACACAGAAGTTGGAAATACAGTTCTGTAGCTCAGAAAGGTATTGGCAGTACCAACTGGTGGACCAAGGTCTGAGTGCACCAGCTTCCTCTGCAGAATGTGGAAGATACCACCATGTCCTGCAGCCTGGCAGCAGAGCTCTCCCTTGTCACCCAGGCCCCTTGGCAAGAGAGACTTTGGCTAATTATGAGAGTGTAAAAGCTAGGAGCCATGAGGAAGACATTTTTGGGAGGATGCCTCAGCCTTCAGTGACTCAGCAAGGGCAGCTCCTTCTGCTCATTCCAGAGCACACTGGGAGTTGTTGAGCAAATATTTGAAGAGCATTGAGTTCCCAAGCCCATCATGAACTGAGCCCCTCAGCTGCAAAGTGGTCAGCCCTGTGCAGGCAGCTGTCAGCTGTCAACTCTGGCTTTCCTGAAAACACCTCCTGCCAAGAAATGTGTCACAGGGGAAAGAAGGAAAGGGAAAGATAACTAGGCTACTGGAGATCTGGAGTAAGTCAGACATGGGTTTGCATTCCAATTTCCTCATCCACAAAGTGTTCAGCATAAATGTTCCTTCTTCCTGGGAGTCAGTGAGGTAACACAGTGCAGGGCTGGGCACATGGAAGTGCCAGCCACGTGGGAACTAAGGGTGTCTGATCAGGGCTGAAGATGATGCCTCCAGTCCTGTTCCTTTCAGACCTCCTGGTGCAGTTTCTAGACAGGGCAGAGCTGCCTCCAATGATTCCAAGGATGCTGCAGGAAGCAGAGGCTGGGGGAGGGAGCTGGGGCTTCATAGTAGAAGCTGCACACCTAAAATAAGCCCAGGCAGGAGACTCTGGGAATTTCCTGTAATTTTCACTGTAAATGTCCTATTTATAAAGCTGAGTCACTGTTGTTTGGTGCATAGAGACAGGCCCTAACAGGAAATGAGGAGTGCACACAGAGACACTGTCTCACCCACAGGCTTTGGGGAATGCCTGGTCTGGCCTGGGTCTGGCCTGGGCCTGGCCTGAGCCTGGCTGCCCAGCCCCTGGAAGTCCTTGACAGGCTCAGGGGATTTGGGTTGGGTTACTAGATCAGGTTAATTTCTCTCATCCCCCATTGGCCCTTTTTCTGTCTTCTTTGCTTCCAAAATAGTCTCCCTCTCCCTCTCCCCTTGACCCCACTCCCCTCATCTCCCCCTCTTTTCTCCTCTCTCCTCCTCTCCCCTCCTGTACATTGACAAGGGAAGTCTGGCCTCTTCAAGAGTTTCATGCAGGCAGTGACAGGCCTGTCTCTGTGGGAGAACCAGGGGGCCAGGCACCTAGTGGGATGAATGGCATCTTCTGTTTTCCTTACAAAAACAGATCTGTCTGGATATCTCTGCTCATCCCAGTCTCCATAAAAAAGCAGATCCTCCTGGAGGTTCTGGGACAGAGGTCATTACAGGCAGTAAAGGGGCAAAAGAGGAGCAGAAGTCAGCAGAGCACAACCACAGCTGGCGTGTTTGGCAAGCTCTTGAAGGAGGGACTGGGAGGCAACACAAAATCCTCCTCACTTCCTGGTTTTACAGCCACTCAGTCAGCCACTGAAATCAGGGTCACTAATCAGGGCTGTTAAACCACATCCTGCCTCTAGTGCCCCTAGAGCACTGTGCCGGGCAGAGGGCAGCCCTGTCCATCTCTCAGCAGTGCACAGAAGTTTCCAAACTACTTAGCTATAACTTCCCATGAAACAAGCAGGCTGCTGAGTAACACGTTCCCAGTGCTGCTGACCTGCCTCAACAAACTTCTTTGGGACCACACTCAGAGACCCAGCTGTGTGTGCCCTGTGAGTTCAGCTTTGACTTCCGGGAGCTCTGGGAATGTGGAAGGTTGGGACCCTAAGAATTCCTGGGCTCTGGCAGCTTTGGGTGTCGTGGTCATAGCAGTGCCATGACTTCTGATGGGCTGGGACTTCAGCATGGGCAGGGGATCATCAGTGCTCAAGTCTGTCTCCAGGGCTAGAGTTCCTCCCTCCTGTCCCATATTGGGTAGTCAAAGGTCCCAGGTCTTCTTTGAGTCTTCCAGTCCAGCCACTCTTGCGGAATCTAAGGCCTTTTTTCTGTCTACTGTCCCTTGGCCCCATACTGACCACTGACTTCGGCAAAAGCCCCTTCAGCTCCTATTCCTTTTTTTTTTTCTCCATCTTCTTCCTTCTTTCTATATCCCTGCCTCTCTTTTTGCACCTAAGAGCAAGTCCCTGAAGCTATGGGAGCCCAGATATTAGCATCTCAGGGGCCCAGATATTTCTACTCCTTCCCAGAGAGTCACACTTCCCTCATCCCCATCACCCACCAATTGCAGAGATTAAGGGGGCAGGGGTTGCTTCTTACTGTAGCAGTAGAAAAACAAAATCTCCGTCAACTCAGATATAACAACTCAGATTGAAGCATATTAGAGCTAATAAGATTCTGCAAGCTTTCCAGACACAAGATCAACCTGCAAAAATCAACAGCATCTCTCTCCACCCACAGTAGTGCTAGAAAATATTACTACAAAGATACCATTCACAATAATAACAAGAATTACAAAATATGTAGGCGTTAACCCAGAACACACAAAACTTCTGAAAGTTTTTTTTAAAGCTCTAATAAGGAAATAGAAAATTATCCGAATAAATACAGCACATTCCATGCTTTTGGACTGGGCAACCTCATATAGGATGACATATTGGATAGCTTTATAAAGACCTAATTATGTTAATAATTAACCTTTAAACTCATTACAGTACTAATCAAAGTTCCAGTTGGATTTCTTCTTGAGGAACTAAATAAATAAATAAACTTTTTTTTTTTAAATATTTTTTTTAGTTGTAGATGGACACAATGTCTTCATTTTATTGGTTTGTATGTGGTGCTGAGGATCGAACCCAGGGCCTCACGCATGCGAGGCAAGCGCTCTACCGCTGAGCCACAATCCGAGCCCCATAAATAAACTTTTAAAAAAGAGAGCAGAGGGAAGAATTGCACAATCAAATATAGTACAAACCACAGCAGCAACAGTGTGGCACTGGCTTAGCCATAGTCTGATAGACCAGTGGGACAGAACAGAAGGCTCAGCAACACAGCCATGAACTGTGTATATTCAGGCATGTATCACTTAATGACAGGGATGTGTTCTGGTAAAGGCATCCTTAGGCAGCTTTGCCATTGTATGAACTCATGGAGTGTACTTACATAAACCTGGTTGGTAAGAGTCCATGGCTGGATGTGGCCTCTTGATATAGTCCAATCCAGAAACACAGTAATAGTTGGGGATGTAGCTCAGCAGTAGAGCACTTCCATAGTATGCACAAGGCCCTGGGTTCAATTCCCAGCACCACTAAAAAAAAAAACCACAAAAACCAGTAAATACCAGGTTTATGACGTTGCTGTTAGTATAATAGGGCATATTATTTTACAGTAATTTTTAAAAAATATAAGTACAAAGACCACACTTTGAAACAATGATAAAAAGGATAGCATGGCAAACACATAAACCAGTAACAGTCTTTATTATCATTATCAAGTGCTAGGTATGGTCCATAATCATATGTACTATGCTTTTATACAACTGGCAGTGCAGTAAGTTTGCTTACACCAGCATCACCACAAACACATGATGATGTGTTAAACTAGTTTTATAATGATCTGCAGTTGGTGGTAAGAATTTTTCAGCTCTGTTAATAATCTTATGTGACCACTCTCATACATGTGGTCCAACAATGATCAAAATGCTCCTAGGAAGCACCTATCTATTCATAGAGCATTCAATATTAAAAACACAAATTCTAGCCAGATGCAGTAGTGCTCACCTGTCATCACAGCTACTCACGAGTCTGGAGTAGAGGGATCGCAAGTTTAAGACCAGCCTGGGCAACTTAGTAAGACCCTGTCTCAAAGTAAAAAATAAAAAGGGCTGGGATGTAGCTCAGTGGTAAAGCACTTGCCTAGCATGCATGAGCCCCTGAATTCAATCCCTAGTGACACATACACACCACACACACACACACACACACACACACAAAGTGCAGGTTCTCAGTGGGTTAAACCATCAGTTAAGGTTTGGTTGGGATAGTCTGCTATGCTGCTATCTTTGTAACAAGTATACCTAAGGAATAGCAAAATACGTGCCTTGGGTCCCAGTTTGACTTAGAACGAACTACCTAAAACAGGCTCCGTGGAGAGAACAGTACTTAATGTTCTGCTGGCCTGACTTTCTGGAGCTGCCCCTGAAAGTCTGCAGCAGTAACACCTCCACATGGTGCAAGAGGTAAAAGACTGAGACAAAGAGCTGAGGTGGGTCTGTGCACAAGATCCCAATGCTTCCCTCTCTCTCTACAGGAAATTAGCTCATTAGCTAATGCCCACGTGAGCTCCAACAGCCAGAAAAGCTGAAGGAGATAGACTTGGGCTGAGACAAAAAGAGAGAGTCCATGCTGGGCCACACAGGCCTTTTCTGAGTATCCAGCAACGCTAGAGAATGAATGTATGTGTCTGCTGCCCACCCCCAAATTCTCATGTTGAAATCGCAACCCTACAGTGTGATAGTGTTCAGAAGGAGGGCACTGGGAGGTGATGGGGTCACAAGAGTGGAGCGCTCTTGAATGAGATTGGTGCCCTTATAAAAGAGGCCCTCAAGAGAGGACTCTCCACATCTATTACCCGAGGATGCAGTGAGAAGTTGCCACCCATGACTGGAAGCAGGTCCTCACCAGACATCAAATCTGCCCACACTTTGGTCTTACACTTCCTAGCCTCCAAAACTGTGAGAAATAAAATTCGGTTGTTTTCATAAGGAGGTGGAGCATGGGATAAGTAAAGGAACTTTGGATTGGCCAAAGGGGATGGGGGAGGGGAAGGAGCATGGGGATAGGAAAGATGGTGGAATGAGATGGTCATCATTATCCTAGGTACATGTATGATTGCACAATTGGTGTGACCCTACTTTGTGTACAACCAGAGATGTGAAAAATTGAGCTCCATTTGTGTACAATGAATCAAAGAGCATTCTGCTGTCATGTATAACTGATTAGAACAAATAAATTAATTAATTCGTTTTTAAAAGAATTCTCTTGTTTTAAACTACCCAGTCTTTGGTATATCCTGTTATCACAACTTGAATGTACCTCAATTAATTTCACAAAGACGTTCAGTTCTCCTGAAAGCATGCAGAATTTTAACAGAACAAGAGTTGTTAGGGTGAGGGTCAGGGTCAGCGTTAGGGTTAGACAACTATAAACAAAACAGAATTTAGCAAAACTGTAACAAATCTCATGGATTTTGCTTCTGCTCTCTTTACTTCCTTGTCACTCATTTAGCCTTTCCATAATGCCATCTTCCTTTCTCTTGTTTTAGGCTGGGTTAGTCTGGTTTGTGCTGCCAGGAAAGGACACATTCAGAATGTTGCCATGTGTTAAATGCCCCTTTGGTGAGAGCTTGCTGGAGCATCTCATGGGCAGCACCAAGGGAATAATAACATGAACAAACCTACACATCACCAGACTATAAAATTCATTAAAATATTGAAGAGTTTGAAGACTTAATGACCCAGCAAAGATGGAAAATACGTTTAAATGCAGGTCTCAGTCATTAAAAATGCATTTGGCACGCCACATTTGCCTACTCTGAAAATAGAGAAAAGTGCATTTAGGGCAAGACTGCCACAGCCCCCCAAGAGGATGGGTTAGAAAAGGGAGTGACACTCTTCATTGGATGCCCAATGAGGCAAAAGCTCCAAGGTGCTCAGACTGCCTTTTGTGTGAGGGCTGGTGGCACTGTCACCATTCAGAGCTGCAGCCAATCCACCACTCTGGAAACTTTTGAACTGCGGGAGAGGCAGAAAATATTTTCTGAGAGAGATCCCCTCAGAGGGGAAGATTCCAGAAAAAGTCTGGAATTAACTCCTGCCCAAAACAGCAGGAGTTAAGGCAACTGGAGAAAAGTGTATGGAAAGAAACACTGAGGGAAGCAACTTAAAGAGGCTAAAGGGCTCCCCTACTGGATACACGCTTCTTCTTTCTTCACAGATCTTCACTACCCATAACAAGGGGCCGCAGACTGGCTGGCTTAAGCAGTGGAGATTTATTTCTTAGTTTTGGAGGCCTGCAGTGTGAGATCCAGGTGTTGCAGAGTTTCTTCCGAGGGCTGTGAAGAAAGAATGTGTCTCTCCTTGGCCTATAAATGGTCATCTTACCCCAGTGTTTTCACAAAGTCTCTCTGTACACATCTGTGTCCTTATTTCCTCTCCTTATAAGGACACCAGTCAGAATGGATTAGAGCCCACTCTCAATGACCTCTATGAAGAACCTGTCTCCAAATACAGTCACACTCTGAAGTATTTGGGGGCTAGGACTTCAGCATATGAATTTGGAGAGGTGGGACAGAGTTCAACCCTTAACGTGTACTAAACGAGTATAATGCATCTGAAAGGCATCTTTGTGGGAGGTGGGGTTATTTTGTTGTACAGAGAAAATAAAAATTTTCAAAGTGTATGAAGCGGTTAGGGCTTTTCTGAGGTGTTTGCTCAATTAAAATCCAACTCACAAAATCTCCTTTTGACCAACCACCTGGACCATGAGGAGGCAAAAGCAGTGTTGCCAACCATGAGTCAGTTACTGTGATCTTGAAGAAATGACATAACCCTCCCAAGCCTCACCTTTCTCATGTAAACCAAAGGAATTAAGTTGGTGAGTTGAGTGTCCTAACTGGTACTCCAGCCTCCTGTGAGCTTCCCTGTATGACAGAGAAAGAAAACTAAAAATACTACGGTTTCTAGATCCCTTTGCAGCTAGAATTCTTGTTATGAATTAAATCCCCTGATAAGATGCGCTGATAATGAAATTTGGAGGACAAGCATGACACCATCTTCCTGTTGCTGCTGCAAAGGCCTGGTCAGTAGTGTGGGGAGGAGGCTGTGGAGGCTGGAGTTACATTCTGGTTCTCACAAGCAGGCTGAGAGTCTTGAAAAGCAGTTAGGGTAAGGGGAGCATTGTCAGTGGAGTGCCCAGGAATCCTCCCCTAAAATACATACAGGCTGGCAAAAACCACCAAAAACACCAAAAAATGTTCACTGTTCCCTACTCTCACAGCAAAAGACCACAACAACCTAATGGTCCATCAATGGCAAACTAGTTGAACCCACTGTGGTATGTCCACACACACAGTGGAGTGCCAGGGAGCTCTCTAAAGGAATAGAAGAAGATTTTCATGTGCTGCAAGATATTTGATCAGGTGCAAAAAGCAAAGTGGAGGCAAAGACATAAAGTACCTTGCTGTTTAGGAAGGGGGATATGTATGTATATTTAAAAGAAAAAAATTTTTTTTCGGTTTCAGGGATGGAAGCCAGGGGTGCTTAGACACTGAGTCACGTCCCCAGCCCTTTAGTTTTTATTTTGAGACAGGGTCTTGCTAAGTTGCTTAGGGCCTAAGTCGGTGAAGCTGGCCTTGAACTTATGATCTTCCTGCCTCAGCCTTCCAAGTCACTGGGATTATAAGCATGCGCCACCACCACCAGTTTAAAAGAAATCTTGAAGAATAAACAAACCAAAAAGAGGTTCTCCTATGATCTCTTTTCAAAAAAAATTTTTTTTAGTTATACATGGATATAGTGTCTTTATTTTTTTTTTAATTTTTTTTAGTTATAGATGGACACCATATCTTTATTTATTTATTTTTATGTGGTGCTGAGGATCAAACCCAGTGCCTCACGCATGTGAGGCAAGCGCTCTACCACTGAGCTACAATCCCAGCCCATAGTGTCTTTATTTTTGTTTTACTTATTTTTATGTGGTGCTGAGGATCGAACCCAGTGCCTCACACGTGTGAGGCAAGTGCTCTGCCACTGAGCCACAACCTCAGCCCCATAATCTCTCCTTATAGTAACAGTAGAGTGACTAAGATGTCAGGTCCCAAATTTAGGCAGTGAAACTAGAAACAAAGGGACATGCTGGCCTGACTCTACTGCTCCTGCCCAGTGGAGAAAGGAGAACAAGGAGGAAACAGATGGTTAGGGAAGATGGGGAAGGAACATTAAGATTTACTGAGTACCTGCCATTTAAAGCATGCAGGATAGGTACTTTAGATGCATTTTTTTCTCCTTTAATCTTTTATAGCTTTGCCTTGAGGTAGGTATTTTTATTATCAGCATTTTTAAAATATTTTTTTAGTTGTAGATGGACACAATGTCTTTATTTTATTGCTTTGTATGTGGTGCTGAGGATCGAACCCAGGGCCTCACGCATGCGAAGCAAGCGCTCTACCGCTGAGCTACAATCCCAGCCCCTTATTATCAGCATTTTATAGATAAACAAAAACAAGAAGAAGTTAAGCAACTTGATCAAATTAATAAAGCTAGTATAGCAGAGGACATTCATCTATGGGGGTTATGTTCCAAGACCCCCACCAGATGCCTGAAAACAACTCAGATTGTACCAAGCTTGTGGTTTAATGACTTTCCATTTTAAATAAGCATTTTTCCCCACACACTTGCGTTTTGAGGTGCAGTGCAAAATGCATATTTTTACGTTTTTCACAATTTCACCAATAGATGGTTTTTTCTTCCTATAGATTTTAGGAAGTTCAGCACACCATCTTTTTCTTTCCTTATTAAATGAAGATGTTTTACCTTTTCATGTAAAGGAAGCACTTCATGGCTTTGGGGTCCTTATTAAGTAAGACGTGTTTACTTGAACATAAGCACCTTGAAACAGGGACAGAGGATCTGTTGAGATGGCTACTAGGTGAGTAACAGGAGTAACTAGGATAGTTGAGATGGCTACTAGGTGAGTAACAGGAGGGTAGCATATACAGCCTAGATCACTGGACAAAGGGAAGATTCACGACCTGAGTTGAACCACGTAAGATTTCATTATGCCACTCAGAATTATGGCACACAATTTGAAACTTATGCACTGCTTATTTATGGAATTTCCCATTTACTATTTTCAAACTATAACTTGACCATGGGTAACTGAGACCATGGAGAGTGACAGCACAGATAAGGAAGGATTGTTGTCAAATGGCAGAACAGGGCTTTCAACCCTGGCCTACCATCACAGGACTCCAGCTCTAATATCATTATCTTGCTGGGTCCCCAGATTGACCTCTTAGGCAGAGAGAGGTTCAAGGCAGGTACTTCTTCCATAGAATCCTAGTTTCTGTCTTCTTTACCCCACTCCTAGATGAAGCCCTCAGGCCTGGGTGTGAGGGATGGGCCCCAAGCCAGGGCATCGGCCCCCCTGCCGCTTAGACAGGACTGGCTGGAGGGAGAGAAGAAGAGAAGGAGTGCCTATAAGCTACTGGCTTTTCATTTGATTCCAAGTCCCTTCTTTCTCAGATATTCTCCTTTAATTAGTATGTGGTGCAGCCTTGGCACAAGAGTGACCCTAAACAACAGCAGAGTTTGAGAATCACCATTACTACTGCTCCTGGATGTTGTTAGATGGTACCAATGACATCACAAGGGAGCTTTTAGAAATGAGGAATCTCTGGCCCCACCTGAGACCTACTGAATCAGCAACTTGGAGGTAGGGGTGAAGAGAAGAAAGCCACATTTTAATAATACTTCTCACATGATTCTGTTGCATCTTACAGTTTGAGAATCTCTGCTCTAAACAAAAAGCTAAAGAGATCATCACCCGCCATAGTTTGATTTGTCAACAGTCACGTAACTGTGATGCTGATAACAAAGGTAAATTTGATGGACCCAGGAAATAAGACTGTCCATGTTTGTCCCCTAAGAATGAAATCTTTAGGCCCACTAGAAAGTGTTTGTGATTTGGAATCAACTGGAATCCTCTGTAGCACCTGAGAAGGGGAGCAGCCTTATGAAAATATGATGGTACAACTCAGCAGCTGTGTGCCAGGAGCTGCTTCAAGAAGTCTTGCTGGCCCAGGGAGAACATGGTCCTCAAGGACAGGTAGGCAGAGTGAACCGCTGAGGGGATTCAGCAATCTCTTTAGCTTTTCACCCTGGATGGTGCATTGGTCTCTTAGGACTCTCTGCCATCCAGCAGAATGTATTCTCTCACAGCTTTGAAGATCAGAAGTCTGAAATCGAGGTGGGAGCAGAGTTGCTCCTTCTGGAGGGTCTGAGGAAGAATCGGCTCTCCACCTCTCTCCCAGCATCTGGTGGCTGCTGGCACCCCATGCTTCCCTGGACCTAAAGGCATATCACTCCCATCTCTGCCTCCATCTTTTTTTATTTTTTTTATTTTTTTAATATTTTTGTTTTTTAGTTGTAGATGAACACAATATCTTTATTTATTTTATGTGGTGCTGAGGATCGAACCCAGTGCCTCACGTATGTGAGGCAAGCGCTCAACCGCTGAGCCATAGCCCCAGCCCTCTGCCTCCATCTTCACAGGGCCTTCTCCTCTGCTTCAAATGTCCTTCTTCAGGGAGAACAGTAGAGTAGAAGAAAAGGACCAGAGGGAGGGAGGAGGAGAGGGAAAGGGAAGTCCTGAGAAATGATACTGGCCAAATTCTATTGTTATATTGTGTGCATGTGTGAATATGTAACAACAAAATCCCACCATTTTGTATAACTATAATGCATCGATGGAAAAAAAAAGAAAGAAAAAGTTCCTTCTCTCTTTTAGGACGGTAGTGATTGGGTTGAGCGTACAACCTAAATCCAGGATGATGTCATCTTGAGATTTTAATGATATCTGCCAAGATCCTATTTCCAAATAAGTTCACATTCACAGGTCCTAACTGGGGATTAGAACTTGGATATTATCTTTCTTACTTCAGATGGGGAACAAATTTCATTTTCTTCAACTGCCTGCCTTAATGCTGATTCTGAGCAAAGGAATTACCAGAGGTAACTCTCCTTCAGGGCAAATGTGGATAGGCTTGGAGTTTAGTACTCTCACTCTGTATTTCTTGCCCCCTTTGTTGGGTCAGCTGCTCTTAGGAGTCATAATAGTGGGTCCTGATAGTGTCTGTGTTCTTGTCAACTTAAAAAGACTGGTGTTGCTGCAGTTACCACCGGTGAGTGCCTGACTCTCTGTGGGTTGTGTGTGGTCTGTTCAGTGATTCGATGCATGCTTCACCTCTAGGTCTTCACTACTGAGCCCAAAGGTCTCAGCTTTGCTTGTTCACCTCTGTAGTGACTATTGCTGCCTTTGTTCTGGGTCTTTCTTGCCTGGGCTTCCTAGGCTTGAGGTCTTGCTGGCTGCTGCCTCTTCTCTGGACACAAGGAAGATGAGAGTGAGTTTCAAGCCTCTTTGGCGGGAAAACATGTGCTTGGAGGCCAACTGCAAATGTGTTTGTGCAGCACCCGTGAAAACACCTGTCACTTGGCGACAAGTGAATTTGACACCATACAACCCCCAACAAAGAGCAGCAGCCCAGGTCTCCTGTTTAATCTCTTCATGACCACTATGTGCGCTAAGAATTCAGACACAACCCTGGCCCAGATGCAAACTCCTGCCTCTCTGTCCTCTGTTGCCATCTCTCTGGTACTCTGGCCCTGGGTTTTCCAGCCATCAGCATGACTCCAAATGTCAAAGACAATCCTATTTTCCCCTTCTGAATAGTTCCCCTTTCTAACATTTTACCATCTGCTTAATGGCCCCATCCTGAATACCAACATCCTTATTCACTCTTCTCTCCTCTGTTTTTTATGGTCAATTTCTTACCATGAGACAGGAGGCAGGAACAGAGATGGGGAGATGAGGAAGGGAACACCATTTTTGAGTGCCCATCCTGATGAGTCAGACATGCGCTGCATGCTAACTCACTGATCTCAGGAATCCAGTGAGTGGGGCTCAGTGTTACTCTTCTAACTACAGGTGGAAGGTGGAGGCTCACAACAATTCAGGCCTTAAGGTCATGCAGCTATGAGGTGGGGTTGCAGCCTGTGCTCTGTGCACTACACTAGACCATTCAGCCTGATTTCTTCTTTATTTCATGGCTCCCAAATTTGCTACTTCTCTTCTCTTTTTTCTAGCACCACCCTAGGTCAGGCCTTCACCACTTTCTTCCTCAATTGCTACAACTGCTTGCCTGCTATTCTCTGTCTTCTCTTTTCTGCTCTAATTTGCCTGTGTCTAAATGCTTTCTATTTCCTTTATGTCTCCCATTGGACCTGGTCTAGTGCCAGGCTTGGTTAGGCATTCAAGACATTTTGTTAATAGAGTGATCTGGGCCAGACTCAGCAGGAAATTTATTCTCTTTTAAAAAAAAATTTTTTTTTCAGTTGTTGATGGACCTTTATTTTATTTATTTATATGTGTTGCTGAGAATCGAACCCAGTGCCTCACGCATGCTAGGCAAGCGCTCTACTACCAAGCCACAACCCCAGCCCAGGAAATTTATTTTCAAGCATCTAAATATGATTTTTGATTGGACTAGGTCTCACCTGCTGGTCTGTGCCTTGGAAGGATGAGAAATAGCAAAATCATAACAGAGGCAGACTAGGTTAATAATGCAGTTGGCCTTTCACCATCCTTGCTAATAGAGGATGAGGACAGGACTTACATGGAGAGATCATAGCTAATCTACAAAACTTATTATAGATGATAACGTTAATCTTCCTGATAAGTCTGAAGCCAACTGTGTTTCTCTAACACTGCACAGCTTCAGGTGGAGATAAGAAGTCCCAGGCACTAATTACCTACACACTAAACCGTTCAAACTAGGTGGGAGTTTGTAAAAGCCACAAGTCAAAGGAATTGCTGCATTCTCAGGAGGCTTGGATGAAGAAAGTAAAATATCTTCAGCTTAGCCTGATCATGGAATGAAATCTTGAGATGTACCTTTCAGGAGGAAGGTGGATGTTATAGAGTGGAGTTCTACATGCTTATCTGATGTAGCATATAGGGAAGTGTACAAGTTCATATCACAGATATTTCCTTTACCAACCTGGGTTTAGATCAAAAGAGTACAGTGTTACCAGGTCTCAGTGAGATACGGTAGATATTTTGCACAACTGACAGTTTTCCAAGCAACAGACACTAAAACCACACCTGATTCTTCTCTGACATGACAGTATCACTGTCAGGGGTCCATCAACTCCCACACTCCCTTCCACAATGTAGTTTGAAATATTTTGATCAATGTGCTCATTTGTTCAATATATTTGTTACATAGCTGACTTCTCAATCATACTATATAGCAAAGCTGTATGTTATATGAAAATCTAGTCAGACAAGAAGGGTGGCCAGACTCAGCATTTAAAATTCCTTCTCATTGAGAACAAATTGATGCAATCTCTTTATGGCATCATTTGCAAGTGATTAAAAATTAAAATACAAAACACAAACACTCATAGACCTGAAAGTTCCACTTCTAGTTTTTTTTCTAATAAACAGCAACAATAATAATAAAACCAAGACAAAACAAATATATGTGTAGATATTTATTTCAGCATTATTTTTAAGCCTAGATCCAACTGAAGTATTCTTTAATAAGTAATAGTTAAATAAATTATGATACATACAATTAAATTCATGATGAAATCATGAGAAAAAAAGAGGTAGATATACGATAATATTGAATATGGAATGTGCTTCAAAACATGATAAGTGAAAAAAATAAAAGCCCAGAGGAGTGGGTGTAAGAGTGTGAGAATACGTGTTGTGCAGTGTTCTTTCTTGTGTATAAAAAGGATTTGGAAGCATTTATTTATTAAAATTAAATTAGGGGTAAATGCCCCTTCTCCACGCATTTATTTGCTATTGACTTTATTGTAGATCTCTGATGACTCATTCTCATTATATAATTTGTTATTGTAAGAAGCAAGGGTGCTATCACCTCAATTAAAATGAGAAAGAAAAAGGGATTAAAAAATAGGTATCAGGGCTGGGCCTGTGGCTCAGCGGTAGAGCGCTTGCCTCGCATGCATGAGGCCCTGGGTTCGATCCTCAGCACCACATACAAAGCAACAAAAATAAAGACATTGGGGCTGGGATTGTAGCTCAGCGGTAGAGTGCTTGCCTCGCATGCGTGAAGCCCTGGGTTCGATCCTCAGCACCACATACAAAGCAATAAAATAAAGACATTATGTCCATCTACAGCTAAAAAAAATATTTAAAAAAAAGAATTAAAAAAAAAATAAAGACATTGTGTCCATCTACAACTAAAAAAAAATATATAAAAAAATAGGTATCATAATCTAAGAAAAACATAGAGTTGCTGACATGGCATCCCTTCATGAACCTTCTCACTGAAATATACTGCTCCCTTTAGGCTTGCATTGGTATGCTCTTGAAGGTAGGTGTCTTTTTAAAAAAAAATCTATAATGCTGAGTAATCCTGGCTCCTTATGCCATTTCTGGACTGAAGAGCAGAACTGGGTTCTGATTTTCTTCCAGCAAGATAAAGTAAGGGATGATTATAAAAATATTAGCTCTCACTCGTGTTTCCAGGAAATTTCTAATCCAGCTGATAGGGCAGACCAGAATAGTGGGGACCATGAGGTTTCAGTTCCAAGCACTTAACCTTGGGACAGTGATAGGATGTAAAGTATATATTCACAAGGAATGTCTCAATATTTCCCAGTCTAAGTGGTTTGGTCCCTTGACTTTCCCAAGGTGGAAGAGCACAGCAGATTAAGAACATAGCTCTGAAGTCAGAATCCAGGATTTGGTTTTCTCATCCGTAAAATGGAAGTAACTCTAGCATCTATTTCCTACGGTTGTCACAAAGATTAAGCAAATAAATATAAGTAAAATGCATAACAAGTATTTAATTAATGCTGGACATTACTACACAATTAAAAGTTAATCTATTTCAGAAAGAGAAACAGTCATATTTCTGCTGAGCAAGCATTAAAAGCTCCAAATCCCTCACTGTTCTTCATCTAGCCAAGCCCCCCACCCCACCGCAGGCCATTAATTAAAATAACAGTCAAGATCTTTCTCTCTTAAAGTTCTACAGAACATTTTTTCCTAAGCAATGTTGTCTGCTGCAATGCAAATAAACTACTCATTTTATATGAAGTCATTTCTGAATCCCACAGTCATTAATTTCAAACCCAGACTTGTCTTTGTAGTTAATTATTAGTTCTCTAAGGAGTTAAGAATATAGCACTTTTATTAATTTATGAAAAGTTTAAGTGCCCACCGTGGTGGTGGTGACAGTGGTATCCAGAAAGATCCAACTGAGCACTGGTTCTAGTGTATTAGGAACTCCCATCTGCAGAAGGAGACACCATCTCAGTGAAGCTTCTTCTAAAAGCATGGCAGTTTCCTACTGTGTAAGCAGGATGTGGGATTCCAGAAAAGAGGTTGCTGTGGGATCCTGAGCAAGCCTGCACTTGTCTGGACCTGTTTCATTATCTCAAAAACAAAGAGATTGAATTGAAGGCTCTATTTTGTTCTTTTCTGTCCAAAAGACTCTTTAAGTGGATATGAACTCTGCCTCAAGAAACTAGGCTTTTTTTCACTGAGATAGTCCTCTCAATCCCAGTCTTACTACCACCCACCAAAGTACACAAACGTGGTGAAATAATAACTGCTCCCATTTACTGAGTGCTAAGTGCTGAGTGTTTTATATACATCATTGCACTTAATCCTCAAAATAAATCTGTGAAGTAGCTATTAACTTTTCAGATGCCCAGAGAGTTCAAGTTGGAGGCTGAAGTGGAGCCTGGCTTCTTTGAAAAAGGGGAAACTGGACTGAATTACTAAAGCTCCTTCCAGCTCTATGCCATTCTATAAATGAAGATCTCTTGTATCCATTCAGCCAGTCCCAGGTAGGGGTCCAACTGTGAGATTCCTGGGAGATTTTTCCTGACAGAAGAGGTGTGGCAACAGGATCATTCTTGGATTCTTTTTCACTTTGTTTTCTATCAGCCATGCAGATTTTATAAAACAGCACCCAAGGAGTTCTAGAGTACTTGAGATTCTTCAGGGCAAACACTTGATTCCAAACCTCTTTCTCAAGAACTTAGACTCCTCCACCATTTCTCTAAAGAGACACTAAGTGGAGTTCCCCTGCTGTGGGTTTTCAGTTTGCATCAGGCGGGGCAAGGCTGAACCAGTGCCGTGATATGACTTCACTTTTGGGTCCGGTTTCAAAGCACGCTTAAGATTCTACCGCAGCCACATATTTTCTGAGTCTTTATCTTCCTTTCCTTCCGTAAGCATTTCAGTCTACAGAGCCAATGCATCTCTCTTTGGTTCTCTCTCACACACACTCACTTATATTTTCCTTCATTCTCTGATTCTTCAAAGACATTTCACAGTTCAGAATAAACACGTCCAAACGAAGGCTATTCCGTGAGACAAGAAAGCACGTACAAAAGAAGCAAAAGCCTGAATTCTTGAGCCCTCAGCCAAGAACTGAGGGGTGTCTATGAAACCATCCTACTCTTAAGGACTGAGGGCTGTAACAAATAGAACTCATCAGAGACTCAGACATTCTCAGAATGAGAAACACAAACATTTATTAGGAGCAGCTGCATGCGTCTGAGCTCTTGGAGGGATGTAGGAGAGGACTGGCTTCATTCACTGTTATGGAAAAGGTTATGTGGACAGTGCCAAAAGGAGCTAGCCAGGCAGCAGCATCCACCCCTCCGGCCCGGCTCCCTTAGCTCTGGGATGCAAGCCCTATGGCCTTACTACGCCACTGGTGACCTTGTGCCCCTGTGGGGCAGGGCAGTGTGGGGACTTCAGGGGCAGCTGGGGTAGGGGGCTCTGTTGGCCTGTCTTCAGGTGGGCAGGGACAGGACCTGGCCTGGACAGCAAGTGGTGGGCTCCTCTGCCCCTGAGGCAGGATACCAAGGCCTCTCAACAGGAAGTGTGAACCCAGGCCTGTGGGCCCTTAAGGATATACCATTTCTTGTCACCCAGAAACAGAAGTCATCTTACTTCTGGTCAGACTTTCATTTCTGGTGGGTTCTCTGGATAGTACTCGGCAAATAGAATATGGAACATCCACTTAAAGTTGAACTTTGGATAAGCAAATGATACTGTTTCAGTATAATTTTGCCCTAAATACTGCAAGAATATACTTGTACTAAAGCATCTGGATTTATTCCAAATTTAAATATATCTGAGCATCTTGTATTTTATCAGCAGTTCTATCCTCCCTGTAGTCCTTCTTCTGACTAAGCCTTCCCAGGTGAAAGTTTATTCTAGTGACCTGCTTTTAAGCAGAAATTTGTTCAGTTCTGATTCTTCTGTAATTCCTGGTGAAAAGTCAAAGACCCCAGGCTATATCTGCTAAATAATGCTTCTGGGGTGGAGCCCCAGTACACATTTTCTCAAGTTGTTATCTAAGTGATTTTAATACATTATTTCTATTAGTTATCTAGGGCTTCTGAACAAATTACCCTAAAAATTGAAGCTAAAAACCACCATGGGTGAGGAATTTACTGATTTAGCTTTATGATTCTGACTCATGGTCTTCCATGATGCTGCAATCAAGGTGCTAGTTTAGGCTGTAGTCATCTCAAGACTTCACTGGCACTACAGAATCTGCTTCCAAGCTCACGCCTATGGACCCTGGCAGGCCTCAGGTCCTTGCTGGTTACTGCTGGAAACATCTGTTTCTTGCCACATAAGCCTCTCTATAGGGCTGCTGACAGTATGGCATCTGGCTTGCCCAGAGCTAGGAATGAAAGGGGGTGGGGTGGGGAAGTAGGACCAAGTTCACAAAAGTGAGCCCTTAAGACAAATCCATCCAAGGATGGAGGGAAGAGAATTACAAAGGTGAGAATACACAGAGGCAGAAATCATAAAAGGCCATTGTAGAGACTGCTTCCCTCTTAATTTTCTTTTGAGAATTACTACTACAGATCCATCCTCAATACACTGCAACCAAGACCATATTTTAAAAATTAGACTTAAATGTCTGTCTTCACTTATTTTTCCCTGCTTTTATCCCTCTTCCTCGTATACCCTTTGGTGATCTGAGACAGTAACAATGGAAACTAAGAACAAAGGAAGAAGAAAAACAAATCAGAATGACAATGTTAATAGAATAGCAACATGTTAAAAAATGTTCACATACGTTGTTTGAATAGAAGAAAATTATATGCAAATCCCATGCACATATAGCTCCGTTCTCCTAAAAATTTCTTAGCATTCATGTGGTCTTTGAAGAATCTCCCATGAACTATTAGAAATGACCAATTATCTCATCCAGTTGTTTGGTCACCTTCATAAGAAGGAGTCAACAAGAGATCATGTCAGGGCTGGGGTAGCTCAGTGGTAAAGCATCTGCTTAGTGCACCTGAGGCCCTGGGTTCAATCACCACTGCATGTCCCTACCTGGAGACTGAGTGGGTCCACCTTGTAATGCAGTGAAGAGGGCATGAACTTTGAGCTGGAAGCCAACCGATAAGTGCTCTTAGCTGTCATCTCATTTATAAAATAGGGACCATAAATCTGGAGCTTAAATGAAATGATGCACATGGAAGTGTCTTATAAACCAAGAAGTGTTACTCCTGGTATGAAAGGTGGGGCCAAAAACATCACCCCTTTGTACTTTCACATCCAAGAATGACATTTGCTCTTTCAATATTTCAAGTAGGCAGATTCTGATGACCTCTCAGAAAGGTGAACACAGCCCACAGAAGCCATATGACACATGTCTAATTTCTTTGCTTCTTTCCTTGTGTCCCTCCCTCCTTCCTTCCTTTATTTATTTTTTTATTGTGGTGGTGTGGGGGATTGAAATCTGGGCCTCTTTTATATGGTGGGCAGTAAGTTTGTTTACACCAGCAATACCACAAACACTTGAGAAATGTATTATGCTACAATGTGACAAAAGTCGCCAACAATTTTCAGCTTTATTCTAATCTGTGTGTGTGTGTGTGCATGTGCACACACATATGTGGGCTCACACTGGAGAATGAACCTTGTGAATGCTATGCAAGCACCTTACCACTGAGCCACATCCTAGCCTCTTTTCATTTTAATTTGCAGTTCAACCCCAAACTGATCTGTTGAGACCCATTCATGGACGATGTGTGGACTACACTGGCATTATAACCTTTGAATAGGAACATCGGGTATTTGGGAACTTGCAGTAGCAATCGCACAGAGTAACATCGCCCCCTGAAACCTTATCCCTGCCTTTGATGTGCCCCCTTAAATAAACTATGGGAGCCATTTAAAAAAAAATTTTTTTTTAGTTGTAGATGGACATAATGTCTTTATTTTATTGCTTTGTATGTGGTGCTGAGGATGGAACCCAGGACTCCATGCATGCGAAGCAAGCATTTTCCCTCTGAGCTACAATCCCAGCCCCAGGAGCCATTTTTTAATTGTCCAGCTCCAGCTCCTATGTGGACTGAACCTATCAGGCGCTCTGCTTTAAAATTATAATTCCAACTCTGTCTTTTGTTCTTCACTAATTACTTCTGAATCATTTTCTCTGATGGTTTATACCCTCCTGGGCAGGAAAAAGGACCCCCTAGTGAGTCACTGGCCACCTCGCCATACTGATCTATACTGTTCCCTAGAAAATGCTAAGCTCCCAAAAAGGACAGTCATCTTTATTGTATCCTCAGTGACAAGTTTTGCAAGAAATCTGTGCAAAGTTCTGATGAGAAATACATGATTCATTTTTCACAGTTCTGATGGTATGACTCCCTCCTCTCTCTGAAAGAACCGAACTTCCCTAGCAGCACTGCTTCCCTAAGTCTCTTCCACTCCCATTCTTCAATGTTTGGGAGGCGTTTGGTTGGGTAATAAAGGCAGTGATCTATAAACTGTTAAAAGTGTTCATCCCCTCTCTCTTTTTTCTTCTGGCTTTATCAGTTCCCATCAAGCCTGCCCAGTTATATAAACCCAAAATCATGTTCCAAACAGACAATATTGTTTTGAACTGACTGCTTTCTTTGAGGTGGGTCAATTATCAAGAAGGGCTCTCATTTTGCTTTTGGTCCTTCTGTCTGCTCCACTTACCCCTCTGCCCTGGCTGTGAGTCTCATGCATCCATCAAAGACATTGGACTGATTGTGATGCAGAGGAAAGATGACCTGGGTCTGTCTCTTCTGTTTTCTGCACAGATATGTGATCCTGGACCTCTGTGTGTCTCAATGGGGAGAATGTTATCTGGCTATCCTATGGCATAGGGGTGGTGGTTCTAAAGATCAAATCAGATAGAATTAATATAAATGAAAGACCTTTTAACATCTTAGCATGCTATATAAGTATGAGAGGGTTAGTTTATTAGGGTCCTTTCTTTAATTTGCTTCAGATACCTGGTCAGTTGAGCACTTACAGTATTTTTATTTGTATCGGTTACTACATGAGAATTTCTACTCACTGATCTTAGAAAATTCACCCAATAATTACAATAATATTAATACTGACACATGCTGTTGCCTCATATTCTCTGTGTTGTAGTTTTAACACCTAAGGTTAGGTTTTTTAAAAATATTTATTTATTTATTTTTAGTTGTAGGTGGACAGAATATCTTTATTTTATTTTTATGTGGTGCTGAGGATCGAACATGGTGCCTCACGCATGCTAGGCAAGTATCTACCACCAAGCCATAACCCCAGCCCCAAGAGGTTGGTTTTTGCTCCAGCTCTAGCTTGGTGGTGATGTGCCACAGACTAGCTTCCAAAGTGTGCCTTTCCCTAACATTAAAGATGGCAATATTTCCTTTTATAGAGAATTTAGTTTTTAGTTTTATACCATTTCCACATAGATTTGAAGTGTTTTTAAAATCTATTTTTTTGAAATCAGCAGTTCTACCTCAACAACACTGATTTTTTAAAAAATAAGCAGTACTTAACCTTAGACAAGTACCACAATTAAGAGATTATAAACACATTTTCCTGATTTGCTAAGTTGAATGAAACTTGCAATTAATATATAATTAAAACATTATACCCATATTAAAAGAAATGACAAAAGACAAAAATGTTTACCTACAACCTTAGTAGTATGATACTCCAAGTGAATAGACTGAAAATGAAACAAAGTAAATTGTTTTGTTACTAGCATTCTCCTGAAGAACAAAGGATGACAGAGCTGTGTTCAAAGATTCAGCTTCATCCTACAGCTCTTTTCATCTTTCCAGGGCACTTAGGGATCAGGGGATAGGGTCAGCACCTTGCATAAGATCTTGCAGCAAATTCTTGATGAAGTTGAGCAAAAATATGGTGGTGTTGGATCAAAGTGCTTGAATATTTTGTCAAACATTATTCTGAGTGTTTATGTGAGGATGTTTTGGATCTCCCCACTCCACAATAAACTCATACAGACACACAACTTTTAGGCTCAGACAAGACCCTTGCATATTTTAAGTACACTGGCTGATGAAGTGATTGTCAGGAGAAGTTTGTGGTTCTGCCCTGCCAAGAACCAAAAAGCTGGGCTGAGTTCCCTTCCCACCAAGTACAGGGTGGGGGATGTGGACTGAGCTACTAAACTTTTCTCAGCCTAGGTTTCCTCATCTGAAAAACGGATAGCACTTTATAAATACTACTGTGTAATAATGTCTGGTATTCTTTTACTTACTGCATTTCCTAAGTTAATAGTAATAGCTAAACTGGGAGCGATGGCACATGCCTGTGATCCTAGTGACTTAGAAGATGGAGGCGGGAGGGTCACAATTTCAAGGCCAGCCTCAGCAATTTAGCAAGGCCCTGTCTCAAAATTAAAAATAATAAAAAAGGGCTGGGGATATAGTTCAGTGGTAGACTGCCCCTGGGTTCAATCAATACTTAATATCATATACACATACAAAGTAAGAGCTAACATTTAGGACTTTGTATGTACCAGGCTCCTAATCTGTCCAACTACCCTCATTAGGTGAGTAGTACGCTCTTATTATACAAATGAAGAAACTGGAGCATAGAAAAGTAAACCATTTGCCTAGGTCATGCAGCTGGGATATAGCAGAGCCAGGCTCTACACCTGAGTCTATCAGAACAAAGAAATGATTAGCTCCATTACCATGGGGAGTTATGTAACTGCTTTAAATGCTGATATTCTTGTATATACCATGGGATATCCATCTACTTCCTAGGCCTATTGTGAGAATTCAGGGAATGACATTGGGGCAGTACCTAGTGCAGTGACTGGTGTGCACTCCGAGTGTGATAAGAATTTCTATTACAGGCACCTGTTATGGACTCAGTCCTCCCAAAATCCACATGTTGAGCTGGGCGCCGTGGCTCAAGCCTGTAATCCCAGCACTTAGGGAGGCTGAGACAGGAGAATCGTGAGTTCAAAGCCAGCCTCAGCAACGGTGAGGCGCTAAGCAACTCAGTGAGACCCTGTCTCTACACAAAACACACAAAATAGGGCTGGGGATGTGGCTCAGTGGTCAAGTACCCCTGAGTTCAATCTCCAGTACCAAAAAAAAAAAAAAAAAAAAAAAAAAAAAATCCACATGTTGAAATAATACCCTCCAATGTGATGGCATTATGAGGTAGGCCTTGGGGAGGTGATTAGGTTATGAGGGTAAAGCCCTCACGAATAGGATTAGTGCCTTTGTCAAAATGCAAAAGAGCTTTCTTTCTTTGCTCTCTGCCATGTGAGGACACAGCAAGAAGAGAGTCATCTGCATATTGGAAGAGACTCTCACCAGCCACCAGATCTGCTGGCACCTTGATCTTGGATGTCACCACCTCCAAAACTGAGATACGAATGTCTGGTGCATAAACTACCCAGTCTGGGTATATTTGTTACAGCAGCTCATGTCCCAAATCATGAGCCCCTTTGCATAATTTAATCTTATGTGCTAACAGGAGAAGCCACCAGATTTGCTAGAAAACAATGGCTAATGTACTGTATTTATCAAAATCTTATTTTAAGAAATTTTATACTTAGCCAGAGTGGTGGCACACTTTCAGTGACTCGGGAGGCTGAGGCAAGAGGATTACAAGTTTGAGGCCAGCCTTGGTAATTTAGCGAGCCCCGCAGCAACTTAGGGAGACCCTGTCTCAAAATAATTAAGGATTAGGGATGTATCTCAATGGTAAAGCACCCCTTGGTTCATTTCCAGTACCAGACAAAAACCAAACAAATAAAAAATATGCAATGAAAAGTCTGAGCTATTTTGTAACTCAGTTTTTGACAAATCAAAGATTCCTTAATATGCTTATAAAATGTATCTAAGAAACCTAACAATAAGATTATTGTATATTTGCTAGGGCTGCCATAACAAAGTACCACAGACTATAAACTTAAAGAAATTTATTTTCTCACTGTCCTAGAGGCTAGAGGTCAAGATCAAGGTGTGGGCAGGGTGGTTTCTCCTGAGGACTCTCCCAGGCTTGTAAGTGGCCATCTTAACCTGTGTCTTCACATGATCTTCCCCCTACAGGTGTTGGTATCCTAATCCCTTCTTGTAAGAACACCAGTAGTACTGGACTAGGGCCCATCCTAATGACCTAATTTAACCTTAATTACCCTGTTAAAGGCCCTACATCCTAATACAGTCACATTCTGAGGTAGCAGGGTAAAGACTTCAACATATGAAGGAGTGGGTGTAAGCCTAAAATAAATATGTATGCATACTTTATAAATACATACTTGTCAACTACATTCATAATAAAAATATATTCCTGAATATTGAACATCTTTTGAATCACTGACTATGCATGAAAAATGTATTTATATTCACTGAATATGATTGAAAAAAATGTGTGCATGAGTATGTCCACACAGAGTGTACTCTTTGAAACAAGCTTGGATAAACTGCTTGTTTTAGTAAACTTGGCAAATTAGTGAATTGACACTTTGTTGAATTGTCTCTCTGAGCATTAACAAAAGGACAAATTGATCCAGAAGCTACTGAAAAAACCTATGTGACCAAAATCTAATGGCTACTCTCCTACCCTCCAAGAATATCATACTGTTTGAAAGAGAAAGGCAGCCCCCAAACCTGCCCAGACACCAAAAGCAACAGCTACGAGCTTGAGGTCAGCCAGCACCTGGGGAAGGCCAGTGATGCAGTACTCCACTTGGGGAGCCTTAGGATCCTGCTACCCGGAAGGGCTCAGTCTTGAAGGTTATAGAAGACAAAGGGCAGTGAGTGTGAAAAATCACTCTGAGATTGTTGCAGTGCACCATGAAAAATAACAATAGTAGTGTGAGACACATGGGACTTCCTGAGTGTATGTATGACTATAGGTGGAACGTGGTCTTGGCTCTCCCTGGCAATCAACTCCAGGTTCTTCAGCTGTCAACTGAGAGGTGATGCTCTGAAGACATGGAATAGGTGCAACAATTTCAGGATGATTTTTCACACTGGCTGCCCCTTGTCTTCCGTAATCTTCAAGACTGAGCCCTTCCAGGCAGCCACAGAACTTCCTGTCTCTGAGCAACCTCAGCATCTGAGCAGGAACATCTGTGCATTTCTGCTGGTGAGCCCTCCCCTGAGGTTCAGGCCTGAGGGGAGCCTGTCCCATTGTCACACCCTGGGGAGCCTTGGCACCCTGGAAGGCCAAGGTCCAATGCCTGTCTGAGGCTCCACAGCAAGGGTTCCCATGCGCTGGGATGCTTTAAATTAAGGCCTACAGCTCCCACAAACCAAAGCAGCATTTGCAGCCTGCAAAGACCTGCAACCCTAAATTCTTTTGGGAACAGTAAAATAAGATACAGTATTGAGCTGAGGAATTAAAGGGAATGTATTTGGAAAACCAGGTCATTTCTTTTTTTCTTTTTGGTACCAGGGATTGACCTCAGGGGCACTTAACCACTGAACCACATTTCCCAGTCCTTTTTTGTATTTTATTCAGAGATAGGGTCTCATTGAATTGCTTAGGGCCTCACTAAGTTGCTGAGGCTGGCTTTGAACTTGGGATCCTCTTGCGTCAGCCTCCCAATCCGCTGGGATTACAAGTGTGTGCCACCACGCCTGGCCCCAGGTCATTTCTTGATACTCTTTTAAAAGTATTTAGGAAATACCTATCATGTCCCAAGATCTGTCCTTAAAGACTCCTTTCAGAAACCGGCTCCTCTATCTGTTAGTGAGCAACCTGCCCAGTGTCCCAGAGCACCTCCCACAGTCCTATCCCACTGAGTGCAAATGAAGACAGATGGTGACTTACTATCTCTGGTCACCTTCTGTGATGAGAGGGTGAGTGGGACAAGATCAATCAGATCTGGTCCAGGATCAACAAGGGTCTGAAAGGAATAAAGGCTGAGAACCCAGGGGGAGCTGATACATCCTAAATTTCCACTCTCTTCTGTGGAGCTTCTGCTGAGAAACCCTCATACTCAGAGAGAAGGATTTCCATAGAGGTGACTGTTTATTCTCAAATGGAGCTTGCTGGCTCAGAAGGGGCAAGAAGAAATCAAATCTCTGTCAACCATGAGCACCAACCATAGGAACTCACATTTCTATCCAGCTTTCAAGTTAACCTTTGACTCATACCCATTTTCCTGCTGAGTATCGCCCATACTCTGTGGGTGGACAGAACAAATGTCACCACTTCTATCACCACTACCCCCATTCCCATCTTAAAGATGAAGAAACAAACGCAGACCAAATGACTGGCTTAAGGGCTGACAGCTAATTGCTAGTAGAGGGAGGAACTCAGCCTTTACCCTCTGGCTTCTATCTTGCCCAGAAGTTTCCACTGAATGGAGCTAAGGCAAATCATTAAGAAGAGGAGAAGGTCAGGATGACTTGATGGGTCTGCATGGCCACTCTCCCAATCACAGTTAACAGTTGGTATTGATTGTTTAGAAAGTACCCCAGGGACTCAAAGGTAATCAGAGTTGAGGAAAGTCTCCTGTAGTTGGAGAAGAGTTTTAGGGGCAGGGGAGATTCACAAGCTCCTGATGAGGGCAGATTGAACAGAATCCCACTGTCCTGGTCAGAAATCTCATGGAACTACGACAGTGCTTCCCCAGCCGCAAAACGTTGGCATTTTTCAAGTCTATCTGGAAAACTATGACAATGCTCTGAAATCACTGGTAAGAAAAAGCAAGCCACAGATTCCTCCAGTCTTTTTAGCAATTAATTATGAAAATTTCTATAGCCCTCACCCTCCCTCTCTCTCTCACTGACTCACACATACCCTACTTTGCTCACATCTCCTAAGTCTGAACAGAGGTCTTTTAATCCATACGCAAAGCTCTGAATTGCTAAGTGGAAATATTAGTTTCCTTTATGTCTTTGAAAAGTTAGCTCCTATGAGGGTCAAGGGTCATTATGGAAAGTTTTGAAATTCACAGTCTTGTTTTAGTTTTTTTTTTTTTCTTTCCTCAATTTGGTTTCAGAATGTGTAGTCATGGCACAAAGACCTCAGGCATCCCAATACAATGATAATTTTTAAAACTACCATACCAAAGTATTTGAAATTACATGAGATGAATTGATTGTATTTACAGTTTCAAATTGGGCAATATTGGAAAAAACTAGGCTCACTTCATCTTTTCAAACTCTTGTTGCTCTGGAGTATTACATCTCAAGTCCAGTAAAATGTGTATCTATAACATCTGTACCAGCAAGGTCAGCTCTGCCTTCATTCCAGGGCCCCTCTCCTGGTATGTAGTGAGGGAGGGAAGGTTTCAGCTCTCATCTCTCCTCAGGGGCCCACCTAGGATGGATTCCCTCCCTGATCCTTCCAGTTCTACCCTGTCTACCATGTGTGCTACCTAGAAGCAGACACCATGTCTGCTGTCCAGACCATCCCTACCTAGAAGATGGTGCTTCCTTCACTCAGGCTCCATAAAGGGTGAACAAGGAGCTGGTACGTTTCCTACCTTGCCTTCTCCCTTCATTTTCTGCCACCATACGTAGGCTGTGCCCAGGTATCAGACTTTCCTGAAATCTGCAATTATGATAGAAGAGGAAAAAAACTGAAACTCCACACTGAATGGGGCTTTTCTCCATAATGCAAGAGAAAAGTAGCAAGGAAGCACCTTCAGTTCCTGAGCTTACTCTGTATCTCAGACCTCACTGCCAAGCAACCTCTGCTAACACACGTTTACTTCTCTCCTCCACTCTTCAGCCACCCACCTGCCACAGGGATTATTCAGCCCTGGAGTCCACTCCTCTTTTAAGCAACACTTCTCTTTAGGCTCATCAGTTATTCTCTCTAAGCAATGATCCTATGGCAGGGATGGAGAGGTGGAAGCCTATACATTTTTCTGGGAGGAAGTGGGTAGATTTGCTCTTTTGTTAACACCTTTAAAAACAATTCCCACAACAAGTTTTATTTTTCACTTTTGCTTTCTCACTAGTTCTACAATGTTTACTTCACTAGTTTGAGAGGTTAAGATTCCACAGTATAATCAGCAACGGACAAGTGTTCTAGTAAGTTTCTAAATCAACTAAAATGATTTGGTTGTTATTATGGGAAAAATGTAAACTTAAAAAAGCAGATTACTGCCAGGTGTAGTGGCATGGCATACACCTATAATCGCAGCAGCTCAGGTGGCTGAAGCAGAAGGATTGCAAGTTCAAGGCCAGCTTCAATAACTTCGTGAGGCCCTATCTTAAAATTTTAAAAAAGGGGTGGGATGTGACTCAGTAGCAAATTTTCCCCTGGATTAAGTTCTCAATACCTAAATAAATAAATATTTTTAAAAAGCAGATTACTTCCCAGGAAAAGCAGTGTTTGGGAAGGATTTTTTTTTTTTTTTTTTGGTACCAGGGATTAAACCCAGGGGCACTCAACCACTGAGCCACATCCCCAGCCTCCCCACCTTTTTTTAAATAATTTTTTTATTGATGGACCTTTATTTATTTATATGTGGTGCTGAGAATCAAACTCAGTGCCTCACACATGCTAGGCAAGCGCTCTACCACTGAGCTACAACTCCAGCCCTCCCCAGCCCTTTTTATATTCTATTTAGAGACAGAGTTTCTCTAAGTTGCTTAGGACTTCACTAAATTGTCTAGGCTGGCTTTGAACTCACAATCCTCCTGCCTCATCCTCCTGAGCCACTGGAATTACAGGTATGCACCACTGTGTCTAGCTTAGAAAGGATCTTGAGAGTAGGGTCTGAAGAGTAGGAAGGGGAGCCAGCTTCAGAGGCTGAAAAAGAATGGTTAGGACAGTGTCCTAATTTTTCTCTGCTTCTGGACCCAAACGTCCTCCATGTTGATATTCATTCTTGGGTAGTTCAAGGTGTGCTTTCTTTTTTTTTTTTTGGTACCAGGGATTGAACTCAGGAGTACTAAAGCACTGAGCCACATCCCCAGCCCTATTTTGTGTTTTATGTAGAGACAGGGTCTCACTGAGTTGCTTAACGTCTCGCCATTGCTGAGGCTGGCTTTGAACTTACGATTCTCCTGTCTCAGCCTCCCAAAATGCTGGGATTACAAGTGTGAGCCACTGCACTCAGCTCAAGGTGTACTTTCGACTCAGCGTGTAAGTCCAAAGAGGAGGTATCTCTTACCCAGGAAGGCTCCATGGCATTAGCTTGGGCCCTGCAACATCCACTTTAACTGGAGAGACGCTGCTGTTTGGCTGGGCTTGGTTGTGGGGCAGGCAGAGGTGTCAGTGAAGTGGGCTCTTCCACAGAAGAGAGGACTTTATCAGAGGGCCTGACGCAGGACAGAAATCATAATTACAGTTGTCCACTACATGAAAAGATCCTTAGAAAACAGAGGAAACAAAGCATACTGGATGTTGAGAAAAGTCTTGTTTGGGATGAGAGCAAGAGGGACACACAAAGAGACACTGAATACTAGGCGTGGAGTTTCTACTTAACCTGGCAGGTTCTGGGGAGGCTTTTGAGTTGGCTGATGTAAAGTCTGAAACTCTGGGTGAGGAGAGTGTTCCATTACCACAGTTTACACAGGTGAGTGTGGGGAGATAGAGAAAATGGGAAGACTCTTAAAGGAGCATAAATTGGGGGCAATGGTAGTAAACATAAAAATAGAAGAAAGACTGAGAGAACTTGCTAGGGGTACTGTCTGACACACTGATTTTTCTGTAGAGGCAAAAGGACTAAAGATAGAGGATGGTGATGTCATTAGTAAAATAAGGATGTGAAGCAGAAGAGTTAAATTTTGGAGATATTGTGCTCAGAAATGGACACACTGTTGGCTGGGCAAGCTGAGGAAGGTGCCAGGCAGGGAGTTGAGGAGCAGAGGCCAGAGCTTGAGAAAGGGGTCTGAGTCAGAAGTCTAGACAGGGCATGCCTACAATAAGCTTGTAGTTAAAATCAAGAAAATTGAAGATCTATGAAGGAGAGTGTGTAGAGGTTAAGTGGTCACAGCATAGGAATTGTGAGTTAGGCAATAGAGAAAGAAGATGAATTAAAGGTGATGATGATTGAGAAAGGGAAAACAGGTGGCTGGGCAGAGGAGAAAACCCAAATCTCCTTAAATCAATAGCAGGGGCATTCCAGCCCCCAAAAGGAAAAAAAGAATGAGATCCTCATGTTCAACACAAATATTTCCAGTGAGTGTTGGTTCTGTATTCTTCATACTCTCTTCATTCCTTTTCACAAGTGAATTCACAAACTAAGTCTAATGTGCCACCAACAATGTTAAAAATTTACTGCTTTCTAAAACCAGGGATTTCCATCCTGGTCTAGGTTGTATTAATTTGAGACTAGAGCTTCTTATCATTAGCAACAATATATTTGGGAGGAGGTCTCTTCTCATTTTTATAGAATAAGGGAATTAAAACAATTGCTCAATTGCAAAATCTGTAGTTCTAATAAACTTACCATATTACAACAAAGTTTTAAGGAAAAAGGTCTCTTTGTGATGTGTACCAGGATGCTACGCAGGCTGAAGAGGCCTTGACTTCATCAGGATGCTCCATGGACACCTGTGTGACTTGCTACATCTCATTTAGTCCAGCTCCATGATGGCTCCTGAAACTACCCTCTGCTCCCACTACTACTGCCTGCGTGTGGATTCCACTTCCCCTGTCTCTTTTTTTGGTACTGGAGGTTGAACTCAGGGGTATTCAACCACTGAGCTACATCTCCAGCCCTATTTGTGTTTTATTTAGAGACAGGGTCTCACTGAGTTACTTAGCACCTTGCCATTGCTGAGGCTGGCTTTGAACTTATGATTCTCCTGTCTCAGCCTCCCAAAGTGCTGGGATTACAGGTGTGTGCCACTGTGTCGGCTCACTTCCCTTGTCTCTTGCCTGGTTAATGCTTCCTTGCTGATCTTTTTATTGCATATCTAGTCCTTCTCCAGTCCACCCTTCTAACTGCTGTCAGAATGATCTTTCTACAATAATCTGATCAGATGACTTCTCTGCTTAAAGTATTTAAATACCTTCTTATTGCTTACAGAATTCAATATACACTTTTACAGATGGCATACAGGTGTTCCATGTTCTTTCCCTGCCCTCCTGCCTACCAGTCACTTCCTCCACAATGATCTAACCAAACAAAAACCAAGTTCGATATGCTTGCACTATTGGTCTATAACATGTTACAGGTTGTCCCATGAGTTTCAATTTATCCTTAAAAAAAATCAACACAATGGTCCCCCCATGAACCCTTCCTTGACCACTCAGGTAAATTTGACCATACTTTCTTTGCACTGCCACTGTAGCTAGTTTATATTTTTATTAGTATTTGTTTTTGCCTATGTCTCTTATTATGGGTGAATGGACAGCTTAAGGTTATGGGATGCATCTTATTTGTCCCTAACATCCAACACAGAGTGATGTGTACCCCTGATACCTAGCACAGAGCCTAATGATTGAACTGAATGAAAAAAAAATGCATTGAGAGTTTCAGAGAAGCCATAGAGGGTAGATTTGATAATGAGATAAAGGAAGAGAACTGTACTGTGGATTTTTTATGTAAATTGTTGTTCTAGACTCTTTTTACATAGGACCTCAGTTTTGAGTTAAATGTAGAGAAAATACAACAACAAGCTACATTTCATTTGTTGTTCTTTTTACATAAGTATTCTGAAGGGTCTCCAGAAACTTTTCTGCTAAGTTCTGTCCTCTGTAGCCTCCAGAAGTCTGCCACATCGGGCTCTTCATGTTTTCACAAGTGGACTACTTCTCTTTTTTTGTACATTCTGCTGTGAACTATGAAAACAGTAATGTTCTAAACCTTACTGATGTCATAAATGAATTTTTTTTTATGAGAATAACCTCCTGATTCTTTCTCCCTGTGACTGCGTACTCTGTGACAAAGGTGGAGTCTAAAAGAGGAAATGAAGAAATCTGGGTGGGCTGGGCCTAGTGGTGCATACCAGCTATTAAGGAGGCTGAGACAGGAGGATTGCAAGTTCCTGGCCAGCCTCAGCAACTTAGCGAGATTGTATCTCAAAATAAAAAATAAAAAGGACTGGTGAAATAGCTCAGTGGTAGAGCAACCCTGGGTTTAATCACCAGTACCTCCCCACCAACAAAATAAATAAATCTGAGTGGGATATAAAAAAAAAAAAATCACAGGCACACTGCTAAACTTAGAACTCTTCCTTTTTGACAACTGAGGATTATTTTCCTGGATCATGTTGTATGCCACATACTTGGGATAGCTTCTTGAGTATCCCTCCAGCTTGCAAGAATTTACCAGTCTGAAGTCTCAGAATGAACAGTTTAGGTTTACGCTGGGGAGATTGCCTCCTTCCCTACCTTTGCTCCCATACGTTATCTAGCTTAACTGTAGCCACAGTGCTAGTCACCATTCTCATTTCACAGAACGGGGAACACTTAGAGAGTTTAAACTGCCTAAGAAAATACAGCTAGGTTAGCTGGTAACAAGTGAGCTGCCTCCTTCTTCAGAGAAAAACAGATTATTCAAGCTTGGGTGCATAAAGGGAAGGTGATCAGATCTAGAACTCAAATGGGACTGTCTTTCAGAGCTAACTGGGAATTCTGTTCCTACCAGCTACACTACACCTCTCCAGTTTGCTCCTCTTCCTTGGAATCCCAGGTTAACAACCAGACACTTATTTTATAAGGGCAGAGAGTAAGACTGAATGTGGGTGTCTAGTACATACCTGCCAGTAAAAAGCAAATTCTGAACAATTAGAAAAACAAAAAACAAGAAACAAAACCTCGTAACAAAATTTAGAAAAAAGATAGCTATTTTAGAAGAACATCATTATATTTACATCCATAAATGTCACCAAAAATCCAAAAACATTCTCTGGTTAAACATTTATTACTTGTGAGAGTGTTAAACTTGTTTTTCCTGTTTTTAAGTTTCTAGGTATCAGTTCTATGTTCTATTCCATGAGATCATTCTTTACATTCATTCCAAATGCTAAGTGCAAAGCTTCTTATCTAAGCTCTGGATAAATGATGTTATTCTTATTTAGAGCACTTTGATATGCAACTGTTCTACACATGCAGTACAAACAGATTTTCAGAACACATTCTTTTTTTGGGGGGGGGGATTAACTGGGGCTTTAACCCAGGGCACTTTAACATTGAGCTATATCCCTAACCCTTTCTAATATTTTGAGATGGGCTCACTAAGTTGCTGAGGCTGGTCCTGAACTTACCATCCTCCAGCCTCAGTCTCCTGAGCCACTGGGATTATAGGTGTGCACCACTACGCCCAATTCAGAACACATTCTTTAAAAGAATTGAATGCAGATACACAGTATTGTTGGTACTGTACATATAACTCTGACAGTGATTTGTCTAAGCAATAATGAGCCGATACATGGACCTGGAATTTAAGAAGATTAACAAATGAATTAGTTAACTTTCTAAAAATTACTAAAGAGTTTGAAAGTACTGACCCATCAAGAGTTTAATCAACAGCCAGTGGTAGCTCAATAGAACTAATAACTTGAAAGAAATTTGCTACTCATTTATGTCTACAAGAGCTATATCTAAGCCAGTTCTTTTTTCAAAAGTCTTAATTGTGCTTTGCAAGGAAGAAATATCAATGTTTTCAACCTTGTGAATATTAAAAAATGTGAATTGATTCTTTACCTGAATAAGTTAATAGAGGTAATAAGATTTCTAAAAATTAAGACTGGCTGTTTAGTATTCACAATGATTGTTTCCATCAGTAGATAATAAAAAGGCTTGAAAGTTTAATATGCAGTAAAACATATGTGCCACTTAACACCGCAGAGCAATTTAAAGTTTTCTCATTTTATCTGTTGATAGGTAGCCGAAGGATTAGTTAAGACTTTGCATCCAATCACATACTTATTACACACATGGTAAAAGACTATTTATCCTGAAAGCAACTGCTGTGAAGCTCTTTTATAGTCAATACATCTAAATTCTAAAAATATTGTTAGAAAAATGACCTTCTGCTATATTTTAATTACCTGCTACCTAACTGCTCTCAGGTTTAACAGAGATAAGAACTAGAAGGAAGAATTGCCTAAGGGTTGAGGTCAATGGATGTTAATCTTGAAGCTCCAGCCAGCACGCCCTGACTCCCTCTTTAGAGAAGGTAATTTCTTCGGTCTTCAGCCTTTGAATGCTCATGGCACTTGCTTTAAAATTGTAAAAAATTAATGGCAAACAATGATTTTTTTCTTCTACCATATTTTCCTCTTTCTAAAACTGCATACTTGTTCAAATAACGGTATGGTGGAACAGTGTTCTCAACTTCCCATACCAGTTGCCACTCCTAACAGGAAAGGAATATTTATATGCATCTTATATTCTGAAAAAGACGCCCAGATTTCATACTGCAACAAATAAAATCAACTGGTATTTTCCAAGCTCCTCCCTGTAATTCTACCCCTACTCTAGTCACATTTATTCAATTCACTGTGTGCTAAGTACCTCCAGGGACTACATGTATTAAACTAATTTAATCTCCATAGCATTGCATAAGGTAGATACTACAATGATCCTTAACTTACACATGAGGAAAATAAGGCACAGAGAGTTTAAATAAGTTTCCCCAGCTAACACAGCTAGTAAATGGCAGAACTGGGATTCAAATCCAGACAGTTTGGTTTTAGGGCCTAGCCTCTGACATGCAGTTTTCAGAATCCACGAGAAAAAGATTATCATGCAGATAACTTGCTCTAGCATATTTAAGTCTATTATTTCCAAACTATCACATCTTGCTATTAGTAGTAAATTACTTAGGATGTACCTCACAATTGATAGGTACTTGCTAGATATTTACAGAACTCCACCAACATGAGAACTTAAGACAGTGTCTTAACTGTAATTCCTGACACTTTAAACTTAACTACTGGAAATGGTTTGAAAATTTTACTGCTTTCCTATCCAAAAAGGAAACCTTTGCTTTTCCATTGCTTAATTTTTAGTAAGCTTTGTTGCCACATCTTTTCTTCTGTATTTGTATTAGGTCTCTATGGCATAAAAACTAAATATTCTACTTTCAACAATGTTTGTTATCAACAAATCAAAATACTTTCAAATCCCAATGTTTCTTGAGGAAAAAAGCACAAAAGGCAAAAATAGCTGACCTAAGATTATAGGATTGTGCAATAACCAAAGATAGAGCTTCAGTCTTTTGATGTAAAAGCTGCTACTCTAATGAGAAAGAACACTGATTTGAAAACTAATTAAAATTAATTAGAAGTTTCAAGTACCTCAGACATAAAACTTTTCTTATGTAAAAGGTATTTTCAAGGTGAATTTAATTTTCAGAACTTCACTTGAACTAATTTAGCCTCTTCAATGTCTGTATTCCTGGGAGGCTGAGGCAGGAGGATCACAAGTTCAAAGTCAGCCTCACCAACTTAGCAAGGCCCTAAGCAACTCAGTGAGATCCTGTCTCTAAATAAAATACAAAAAAGGGCTGGGGATGTGATTCAGTGGTTGAGTGCCCCTGGGTTTAATCCCCAGTACCACCCCCCCCCCACCAAAAGCCTGTATACCTCTTACAGAAGACATTAGTAGCATATAAAAATGTTTAATGAATTCATGAAGCTTTATGAAAGACATTCAAAACTTATCAAAATGAAACAAAAATAGGGGCTGGGTGGTAGCTCAGTTGTAGAGCTAGCATGTGTGTGGCACTGAGTTTGATCCTTAGCACCACACTAAAAAAATAAATAAAATAAAGATATTGTGTCCATCTACAACTAAAAATATTTAAAAAAAGAAAAGCAAGAAACAGAAAAATAAGCCAAACACAATTTTGTAAGAAAGTGATCCAGTTTTACTTACATCATGTTATCTTCTGAAAGGAGCTCAAACAGGCTTATTTTTTAAAAACCAAATTTAGTTCACCTTAAAAATCCAAGTGTGATTAATCCAAAATAAATTCGATTTTTACAATTTCCTTCCTAAAAACTGTTAAAGACAAAGAGAAGTAATGCCATCTACAGGGACCCTTCAGAACAACAGTCATATTTCTATGACCCACACTCTTTAATATCCAAAATCTAAGTTAATATCATATGTAACATTATTTAACAAGGAAAATTTCAAGGAAAAGGGTAAAAAAATCAAAAAGGTGTGTGATATAAAAAAAATTCCACTACCATTATGGATTATCAATACTTCTTAAAATTAACCTCACTTCCAAATTCACCTAATATGATCCATAGACGCTTGGTTAGGAACTGTAGCAGGTTAAGATGCAAAGCTACACAACCTCAGATCAAGTTATAGCTAGTAGAGAGAAAAGGCTCAAGTCATTGGAGAATAAACCTGTGACAATTTTCTTTTCCCAACTGCTGGATCCCCCTTTCCTCTTGAGTAGCATCACCTTTACCTAAATTCTCTAAATTTTTAGGTAAAATTTTAAGTCTATTTCAGCTTCTGAACCTGTCCTGTTTATTTTTAAATCTCCTATTTCACAATCATACCTCAAAGTTTTTCCTCTTATGCAGCATATGACCACTCTAACCACAGATTTCATTTTTATATACTTCCCTTCTTTCTGCTGTGTTCCCCTTGGGAAGTACACGCTAAGAGGTTTCCTTATTGCAATGGTTTCATTTAGGCTATATATTAAAACCATCTGGAGTCCTTCAGCAACAATACCACACCTCTAACTTACTTGGACTGGGATGAGGCTTGAGTATGGATTTTGTGGCTTTTAATTTTACAGGTGTTCTCTCATGCAACCTGGTTTGAGAAATAATGCCTTACTGTGGGATTGCAGCCCTTTCTCTGATTGGCTCCAACAGCACTCTAAGTGGTTTCTGGGTTCCAACGTGCACAGTGGCAACCCCCACTTTCCCCCCTGGTTTGTTCTTGAGCTGTTTCCCCAGTCACTAGCAGTGCCTTGAAACTGGACAGTTAGCTATATGCTAGCTGACCCTCAGCTAGTGGCATCACACCTCATTCATTTGCTGCAGGTAACACCCATTTCCCTGCCCATGTTGCTATAGAAGTCTTCTAGCCCTCAGCTCATGGATCAATTCTAGATCAATCCTTAGGCTGGCAGAGTCCATCTATCCTTCTGCTACACAGTGCCCACATTACCACTCCAATTCTGTCTCCATGCCCTGGAATAAAACAACTGAGTTAATCTCGGTAAATCCAACCAGAGGAGAAAATGTTGGTCTTCTCTTCTTAAAATCATACTGAATCTTGAGTTACTGCCTCAGGCATCCTTCCTATGGTTTCTGAATGCAGATGCACTGTTCTCTCCCCACCAACAGGGAGAACCCAAAGGACTAAACCCCATTCCCAAATAGTGTACTCCTCCCAGAGGGTAATTCTCCTAAGGCCTCCCTGGTAGTTGGTGATAAACCAAGTTCCCTCAATGGGTACGCCTCAGTAAGCTCTCTGCAGTACTCACTGGTATTGACACTAGTGGTTATCTGATTTCAGGTGGGACCTGGCATGTTGTGATGCCTATGTTGGTATTATTCCAGAATGGGAATTCCACTTGATTTTGTCACAAATCACTTTTTTTTTTAGCTTGTAGATGGACACAATATCTTTATTTATTTTTATGTGGTGCTGAGGATGGAACCCAGTGCCTCTTGCATGCGAGGCAAGCGCTCTACCACTGAGCCACAATCTCAACCCCTACAAATCATTTCTATCGTCAGTGCCTTAGGTCAGTTCCCCAGAAGCAGACTGAGATGAAGGTATGCAAGTGATTTATTATGCAGGTGATAAGTAAAGGAGTGGTACTAGCAAGACAAAGGAAGGCAAGCAAGGCTGAGATTTCAGCAAATTTTTGTAGAATCTGACTTTAGTCTGATTCACTCAGAAAATTTGGGACTGTAAGTAGCACCTTTCTGGATAAAGGAGCTGGGCTTTCCTATAATAAATCTATGGGTACACTTCAGGCCAAAGACCTACAAACTATAAACTAAAAACTACAGTGAAAGAGAAAGGAGGACATAAAAATTGGAGGATGAAAAGGGATGTGAGAAATCCAACTGGATGACTACAGTCAATGCCAAATTTATTTTCACAATTTCATGTTATAGAACAAGCCAGAAAATTGTCATTTGTCCTAAGACCTCACTAATAATAGCTAGTGCTATCTGTAACTACCAAAAACATCACACATTGAGGTTACATGAACTGCCTGGGGGAAAACTGCTTAATGAAATGCTAGGGCAATATGAACAAAGTATTTTGAAAAAAGAACAAAGCAAACTTTAAAGACTAAAGTAAGCCTGAAAGGAGAGAACTATTTGCTTTGATCCTCAAAGTCTCTAAACAGGGCCACTTTCGCTCTTTCTGGAAAGCAGTCACCTGCTTTAGATGTTTATTTTCTTTAAAGCTATTTCTGAAATATTCACAAAGTCACAGGGTCTCAAAATCAATGTTTATTTTAACACATAAAATGTGCCATCTAGCACCGATGCCGGTAAATACCAGAATTCCATCTGGTCACCATTCTGGAACCAGTGTAACTGAAGTCCTTGACATGTCAGCCCATATGTGCAGAAGATTATCATAACACGAAATAGAAATGACACAGCATAAAAATCATTTGGTAAGTGTGTACAGAACTACATTTGTAGTTATTCAATAATCTTTCATTGTTTCATGTAAACAAGTTAACTTAATACCAGCTGTTTTTAAACCAGATTTTCCTGGAAGACAATCATGAGGAAAACTGCATGAGCCACAAAAGCGCATAACCCTGGAACTGGGCTTTTTATTCTCACTCTATTCCCAAATGAAAAATTTTGTAAAGGTACCCTTTATTCCCCCAATCTCTTGATTTTTCTTCTTAGTACTTAACTATAGTATTGTTCACTATTTAGATTACTTACACATTTATTTGAAAAGAATAAAACTTTGGTCAATGTAAGTATACAAGACAATACCCTCAGGGTTGTTTTTTTTTTTAAGTAAAAGGACAATTAAGCATTAAAGATATCATATGAAGCAGAAGATAAAACTTTTGCCTAATTATGTAAAAGTGAAACATTTTAAATTTACTTATTTTCAAGACAAACTAAAGTTTAATGGTTTGAATTTAGAACATTATTATATAGTGACATATTTCTAGAAATTGCGTCAGTTTGCCTCTAGTTTCCTGAAAATGTGTCAAATCAACCATGATGCTTCACTATTTACTTTTGGCAGACTTTAAGCTAATCTCAATACCGATTTTTATTTGAGTAACTGACCTCAATGTTTTTTTTTAAGCAGAACTTGATGCTGAGGCTAAGTAAACCTAAGATGGATTTCAGGCCCATTGGCAGGCAGGCAGTCATTTTTCATATTACAGGCAGACCATGGAGGTTGTCATCCATATATCAGATCTCTAAGGACATGCTGGAAAAATCTGTAAACACAATCTTCCCATGCTGTATTCACATGCTTCATTCACATCTTTAGCTTACCCAGGTTGTTAGAGGCTTGGGTAAGATGGCTAAATGTTTCATGATGGCAGTTTCTATAAGGAAAAAAAAAAGGAAACTTAAAAAGTTCATCAACAACTATTTATGAAGTACTTAATACTAGGCAATATGCCCAGCAGTGGATAAATGAAAGCCAAATGAATAACCATGTATAATGTTTAGAGAGTTTTTAGCTGATGCATATTAAAGCTGGAGGCAACCAAGGAAAAAAATAGATATACTGGACATTATTCAAAACTTTTGTGCTATACAAGACATACTACCAAAAAAACAAAGAGAACCTGCAGAACAGGAGAGAGTATTTTGCAAATTGTACATCTGATGTCCAGTATCCAGAATATGTAAACAACTCTTAAACTTAACAGTAAAAAGAAAAATAACTCAATTTGAAAATGGGTCTTTATCTAGAGACAACATATTCAACATCATTAGATATTAGGGAGATGAAAATAAAAAACATAAGATCCTATTTCATACCCCTTAAGATAGCTGTAGTAAAAATGATAGACAATAGGGGCTGAGGTTATGGCTCAGTGGTAGTGTGCTCGCCTAGCATGCGTGAGGCACTGGGTTCGATCCTCAGCACTACATAAAAATAAAATAAAGAGATTCTGTCCACCTACAACTAAAAAAATAAATAAATATTAAAAAAAATGATAGACAATAGCTTGGGAATACAGTTTGGTAATTCCTCAAAAAGTTAAACACAGAGTTCCCATATAACCAAGCAATACCATTCCAGGTATATACCTAAGAGATCTGAAAACATACTCACACAAAAAAAACTTCTATGTAAATGTTCACAGCAACATTACTCATTACAGCTAAAGACTGAACGAGTAAAATGCCACCAACTGATAAATGGATAAGATGTACATATTCATACAAATATTATTCAGACATAAGAGTAAAAGCATGTCATAATATGGATGAACCTTGAAAACTCTGGGCTGAATGAAAGAAGCTTGAACTAAGAGACCATATAATGTGATTAATTCATATGACATGAGCACAATAGGCAAATACGAGAAACAGGTTAGTGATTGCCAGGGGCTGAAAACTGGGGGAAATGAGTGACTGCTAATGGTATGAAGTTTCTTTTGAGGGCAATGAAAACTTTTTGTTTAAAATGAAAACATTTAAAATTACAAAGTGGTGATGGTTTATGCAACTCTGAATATATTTACATTAAATGGTATACTTTAAAAAGAGTGATTTTTCCTGGTATGGGAATTATTATCAATTTTAAAAAAATGATGCTTTGCAAACAAAAAAACCCAAAAAATTCATTATACTTAGGAACCCAAAATCTTTATGCCTCAAAAAATTCTACTTTTAAAACTGCACAATGCTGCAGTTAAAACTGAATCCCTTAGCTAAGTGTGTTGATGCACACCTGTAATTCCAGCAACTTGGCAGGCTGAGGCAGGAGGATCACAAGTTTGAAGTCAGCCTGAACTTGGCGAGTGAGACTCTGTCTCAAAAAAAAAAAGGCTGGATGTACCTCAGCACTTCTGGATTCAATCCCCAGTACCAAAACCAAAAACTGGATACCTTAAGGAATAAAACATTTTTAAATTTTGTCACATTTATAAATGGTGCTGGGGCAACAAAATGGACGAGATGCAATTCTACAGGTGAAAAACTATAGGTGTCACAGATGCAACTTGCATAAAATGTGATTGTTATATCACATAAAGGAAGCACCAAACAAGAGGAACAAAAATGAATTCTATTTAATTAGGTGCATTTTTCTTTTATGAATAGATCTACCTGATTTTATTGTACTTTGTTAAAAATAATTTGAATGACTGGAGAAGGTTCACCAAAGTATGAAATGGCATTTTTGAAATTTCAGAGTTAAAAGAAAATATAAAGAGCTAAGTCACTCTTAGCTCTGCAATAATGCCCAATGCTATAGTCTGAATTTTTATCTCCCAAAGGCCCATATATTAAAGGAGGAAGTGGAATCTTTAAGAGGTGAAGCCTTGGGGGAGGTCTTCTGAACATCTGGGATGTGTCTTTGAGGGGATGGTAGGACTCAGCCCCTTCCTCTTTCTTTCCTTTTCCTTCCCAGGTATGAGGTGATCGGGCTTTCTCTGCCATGACATACAGACTGAAACTGTAAGCCAAAATTAACTTTTCCTTTTTAAATTGATTAGCTCAGGTGTTGTTATAGTGACTGCTGACTAACACATTCAATTACAAAGCTAAATGAAAAAGAAGCCTGCTGGGCTGGAGATTTAGTTGAGTGGTAGAGTGCTTTCCTTCCAAGTGCAAGATCCTGTGTGTTCAATCTCCAGCACTGTTAAAAGGAAAAAAAAAAAAAAAAAAGCAAAAACCTGCCTTAGAGCAAGAACCAAAGGCAAGATCTTAATACTGTGTCAATGCCAGAGTCCAATGAATAGTATAGCTCTTTTACCACATCAAAATCAAGGCCTTGACCACACATAAGCCCAGCAACAGTGACCAGATGATAAAATATCCTCAGAAGGTGAAGAACTGGGAATGTACTTACCGATTTTTTCTTTCTGATGTATACAATATGAATATCTTCACTTCGATACTCTTCATCATGTTTTTCCAAAGGAATTTTTTCAAAATCAAAGTCTAGCTGAAGCAGCTATAAATTTAACACATATACTTTAAACTCAGTGATATGAACTGACTGTGGTAACAGAAGGTACTATGGTGGCTATCTCTGCAGGAGTACTGACTGGGAAGGGGCACTGTGTAAACCTTCTGAGGTCTTGGAAATGTATATTTTTATGCTGAGAAGTATAAAGCTGAGTGCTTGATTTATATGCATTTTACTATGTTTTACCACAATAAAAATTATTTTAACAATATAAAAAAATTAATTAAGAGTCCCCAAAGCTCAGTAACATTCTTCATTCAAGAAAGACATGAGGGCTGGGGCTATAGCTCAGTGTCAGAGCACTTGTGTAGCCCGTGTGAGGCACTGGGTTCAATTCTTAGCACTGCATTAAAAAAAAAAAAAAAAAAAAAAAAGGGCATGCTATCCATCTACAACTATAGAAAAAGAAATTTAAAAAATTCATCATATATTATCTGAGGCAGTCATATTCTTGCTTTCTCATTAAACCAAAACAGTCCTTCAGCAGGCAAAATTTGCAGAGCTACACAGATTTACGCTCAAGAAGATTCATTTGCAGTGGGATGATTTTTTGCCCATAAAATGAGCCTGGGTCACCACTGGAGGAAGAAGAGTAAAACATACATAAGATTCTAAGTACTGCTGGGTGTGGTGGTACATCCCTGTAATCCCAGCGGCTTGGGAGGCTGAAACAGGATTGTGAGTTCAAAGCCAGCCTCAGCAATGGCAAGGTGCTAAGCAACTCAGTGAGACCCTGTCTCTAAATAAAATACAAAATAGGGCTGGGGATGTGGCTCAGTGGTTGAGTGCCCCTGAGTTCAATCCCCAGTACCAAAAAATAAAATAAAATAAAATAAAATGCTATGTACTACATTTCCAATTTCCTGTCTTTTGACTATTTAAAAAAAAAAAAAAGTCCTGAAAATAGATAGATATCTAGGTTGGAGGTTTCATAAAAAATGTAGAGAAAAAACAGAAGTAAAAACTTATTACCCTCCACATTTCTATCATGCATTCTCTAAAAGTAATATATGTATCATTGATATGTTCCCAAAAGCCAACATCGTGTTTAATCAAGAAATATTAAGAACTTTCTCAGAAAAGACAGTGTCACCATTATTATTTTACACTGTTCTATACAGTATCAACTAATTAGATATGAAATAAAGAATGAGAATAGAAAATGGGGGTGGGCTTTATAGAATAGTGGATTGTAAAGGGTCCCTTACTTGGGTTCATACAAACAGAATGTCCCAAACCCTTAAAATTGCCATAAAATACAAGAATAGTCACATATAGCCTCCCTGAAGGGTACTCACTACAAAGATAGATCTTATAGTCCTTACCTCAAAATATTTTTTCTCAATTTCTGGATTTTTCCCCATTGTTCGTTGTTCATAGCAACATATAATACAAGTTTCAGATCCACTGAGATCTTTAAGTGTTTTCAGCAATGGCTCCAAAGACTATGTAAAAAGAAATACATATTTTATGACTTCAAAAACTTTCTATTGTAAGAGGAGGTTAGGGAGGTAAAAGAATTCCCCTATAATTTATCCATTTTTTGAATCAATACAACAAAGCACATGTAGTTAAAGTTCTCTAACAATGATTGGCAAACTCCTCTTAAATAATCAATTATTATAATACAATTTTCAGAAAAAGAATTCAATGACTTTGTGTTTTGGAGTTCCCATGGAAAAATGAATAATACTAATTTTACTCTTAAAAGTTTAATTTTATCTACTCTAATTTAATGTCAGATTTAAACAATCAACAATTTTTCCTACCAGAGTAAATCTGACCCTAATTTGAACATGGGTTGGTTGAATGCTCATTATTTTAAAAATAAGGGATGCCCACAATGCTATTATAAACCAATCCTTAAAATTATTGGGGCTGGGCACGGTGGCATATGCTTGTAATCCCAGTGGCTTTGAAGGCTGAGACAGGAGGATCGCAGGTTCAAAGCTAGCCTCAGCAACAGCAAGCCGCTAAGCAACACAGTGAGATGCTGTCTCTAAATAAAATACAAAATAGGACTGGGGATGTGGCTCAGTGATCGAGTGTCCCTAAATTCAATCCCTAGTACAAAAAAAAAAAAGAAAAAGAAAAAGAAAAATATTGGGTCTAGTAAATCTTGCCACAAAACCATGAATTCCTTAAAATGCAACTTAATTCTCCTGGTTAACATGTTCATTGGGAACAGCTAAGGGCAAGGGTGGCGGGTGATTTTAGGGCTGAGGATGTAGCTCAGTAGTAAAGCACTCACCATGTGTAAGGCCCTGGATTTGATCTCCAGCCCCTCAACGCCCTGATAAAAAGTTTTGTTTTGTTTTTTAAAGGGTACCTTAGCTTTTCATAACAGATCCAAGTGGTAAAATCCTTTAAAATTTTTAGAGAAGCCTCTAGTAAAATGCATGTAACATGAGACAGGAGAATCCTGAGTTCAAAGCCAGCCTCAGCAATGGTGAGGCACTAAGCAACTCAGTGAGACCCTGCTTCTACATAAAACACAAAATAGGGCTGGGGATATGGCTCAGTGGTCAAGTGCCCCCAAAATGCATATAACACTCTTCTCAACATGATTTCTATATGCTCATCATGAATGTATGTATGTCATCTCTGGTGACTTCTGTCTTATTTTTGGTACCTCATCAACCATAAAACAAATATCCTGAATTCAGACATGTTAAAATGTGAAGAGATGTGTTTTTTAGAATACAAAAAATAGTTCATGGATTAGAGATTTCACTCATTGAACATTTACCTCCTCGTAGTATATGCAGTCAGCCATCAGTATGTAGTCTGGTGGCGAAGAAAAGTCTTCTATTTCTTCCCCCCTTAAAAATGTCAAACAAGTATTTTAAACTGTTGATTTAATAATTTAAAATACTCTTGCTTTATAAACAAGAGCCAAAAAGTTCATTTCGTATTACTATGGTTTTAATGAAATGTAATTTAAAACAAACTATGAACCGTTATCTTAAAACAAGCTGAAAGGCCATACAAACCATTTCAGTACCTTGGCTTGAACAGAACCAGTGACAAGATGTTTGTTCATATTAATATTCATCTTCAGCAAGTCTTGCAATTCCTCAAGATCGGTGACCACAACATCTGCCCTATAAAATAATGTTGACTGAGGTGTAGGCACAGGTGGGTGGCCAGTAATCTGAGTTTCCCAAGCAAAGCGGTGCCCCCTCCCTCCAATTCTTACCCGAGGGTAGCAGCCATGAGCCCCACCGCCCCGGTGCCCGAGCCCAGCTCCAGAACCGACCGCCGGCTCAAAGCATGGGCCCCGCTGCTGGAAAACCCCGGCGTTTCCAGGTATTTAGAGAGAACAATGGCAGCGTCCCAAACAACGCAACCCACACCGCCGGAGTCATACTGCTGCAGTCGTAGCGCTGTCCCATCTCGCTTCTCCAGAACTCGCACAAAGCTCCGCAGCGGATCCTCCACCACCGACTCCAGAGCAGCCGCCATCTCTGCCTGCAACTGGGTGCAGCGCGCTTAGTGACGACTCATCTGCGCGCCGCTCGCAGGCCAAGGCTTGAGAGGGGCCAGCGCCTCCTAGTGGAGGACTTGGCACCTCAGCGCGTGCGCAAGTCAACAAAGCCCGGAAGGCTGCAGGACCTGGGTGGGCGTAACCCAGCACCACCTACCCTCTTCCCCTCCTTCTCTCGTGAACCGCGCTTGGCTTAAGGAACAGCTAGTTTAAGTCACTTTCCCAGATAAAACTAATATAATCCGCTTCTTAAAAAACAAAGCAAACACAAGAATGTTTTTACTTGGTTAGAGATTGACTCACACTGTAGTTACCTTAAATCCTGACAGCTTCTCAGAGCCTAGCAAAGATCTCTATTATCCTTCTCGCTGTTTCCAAGTGTGCTCCTAGTTTTTCGTATGAATGCATAAAAATGATTACTGGAAACTTGCAGCTTGCATTTACATCACTTAAATTCTTTGGGATTATGTAGTTCTAAGTTGCATAAAATAAGGAAATTAATGTGTGTATACATACATCTACAGTACTCAGTAATATCCCCTTGTTCTTTATAATGAAAACACATTTTCTAAGTCTTTTAAAAATTAAGACTGAGGTGATTTATTAATCTTGTTAAGAACTCTGATACAAAGCACAGTAAGAGGCCACAGACCAGTAAATAAAAAACGTGGCTTTTGGCTACTTTACAACCACTGCTACAGCCTATTAGAATAACACGCTTTTCATCAATTTGAACAAAGGTGTCCAAATGGCAAATAAAAATTTTACTCACTTCTCTGATTAAAAAGTTTAATAAAGCATTATGTATTTGCTGGTTTAAATATTACCAATCTAAAAATATATTTTTAAAAAATTTCAGTTAACATGAGATTTATAGAGAAAGTCACTAGGTTTTGAAGGCAAGGCAGTTCGTTCCTATGCCATAACAAACTTTTCCTCTGAACCTATGAATTAGTAAAGTAGCAGATTGTATTATAGACCTCAAGTCACTTAAATTTATATAGGTTATTAGCATTATCTTTAAATATACAATATAAACAAAACTGTACATACATAGCAATTAACTTTGTTTTCCAAAACAATAGGCAACTTATTAGCTAAAGATGCCATACTCTGCAAAAACAAAAGGCACATCTGAATGAAATACATGCCATTTTTTCCTCTATAATTGGGTTATGTATTCTTTGTTTACATTTGACAAAATAATATACACAGTGCATTCAATTATTTTCATTCCACATTTCATTTTTGTCTTCAGCAGCAAATACTGACATTTAAGACATGGCATTAAAGAATTTAAGAACAGTGGGTGTTATTCACAATTCTAGATGTAAAAACTAGAAGATGGTCAAAGAGATTTAAAAATTAGTAACACCATACATCTCTATATTTGTGTAAATTCATTATCTTAAAAAAAGGCATCTATTACTCAAATTTGAAAAATTCCACAAAAGCACTATCCCCTTTCAGTGCAATCAATGTTGCTTTAAACCATATTTTAGCAGAGTCTACAGTGCAAATATAAATTTATTATACTGGCCTTTTGGCAGCACTGAGGATCCAAGACAAGGCAATGCTACTGATCACCTGAGGATACTGGTGAAGGACTTTTGTATTTTATCTTTCCAATTCTTAAAAGCTTATTTGATCAGTAGCATTTCTGTAAGAGCATTATTTATTAAAAAAATACTAAAATACTATGCCTTTTTGAATAAATTAAAAAAAAAACTTTACAAATACTATTCCAGTGTCAATGACTACATATGGCTACGGTCATTGAGGAGTTTCCGCATTTTCTACCATGGACAGTCTGTACAATGGGGGATGTGAAAACTCCCGCTTATAAGTCTTTGGTGGAAGTTTTGGTAGGTGAGGGCTTGAATTCTGCCTTGGTGGAACAGGGGGAGCTTGAGGATGAGCAAGGCTGTTGTGATAACATCGACGTGGTACCCTTGGAGAGGGTGTGCTAGGAGGAGTGCTTGGCGAATTTGGACAAGTACTAACATCTCTGAACCAGTCTGGATCTCTGTGAAGATGTCCCAGTGGAGGTGGCTGAAGATTAAATGGACAATTTATAAAGTGTTCTGGAGGTCGAAGGGGAACCGGTGGAGGGGTATCAGGAAGAGGATCTCTTGGCGGTGGTGGAGGTGGACTATGCAGAAGTCCGTCAAATGCACTGATAGGAACAGGAACTCTGGGTTTTACCTTTGGGGGAGGAGGCTGTCTTGGTGGAATAGCAGGAGGGTCATCATCAGACTTCACAGTTCCCTTAAAAAAAAAGTGATTAACCATACTTCTATTCTCCTGAAAAACTTATGAGATGATTTTAAAAGACTGAAAAATTCTTCACACAGAATTTTTTAAGTTGACATACAAGTTAAATCCAGAGGCTCAAAGTAAATTAATCTGATTTAATTATCAGATTTTTAAAAAATATTTATTTTTTAGTTGTAGGTGGACACAATATCTTTTTTTTAATATTTATTTTTTAGTTGTAGGCAGACAGAATATCTTTATTTTATTTTTACATGGTGCTGAGGATTGAACCCAGTGCCTCACACATGCTAGGCAAGCACGCTACCACTGCGCCATAACCCCAGCCCTAATTATCAGATTTTTAAGTAAATTACTTCTAGTTTAATCTAAGGCTCAGTTTAATATTTCTACATGAGATGTTTTAATTGATGTCTTAGAACATAAAGCTTCAATTTATCTTGCTTTGTGTTACTTTGTTTCATAAATTTCAGAAATTCATGAATTTTAATTATAATAATAGGTAAGTGAAAATAATACATAGTTTGTAGATGTAAAAGGACATGATGTCAAGGAGACTTAATGTCCAGCTTCTCCTGACTGAGCATTATTTCTGCTTTTCCCTTTGTCTATTTTTGAGATCTTTTTGAGATCTACTGAATCAAAAAACTCTAGGGGTACGGCGCAACAATCAGGTTTTAACAAGCTTTTCCAAGTGATTCATCCTTTAAATTTGAGAAACTGGCGGAAAGTTTGGAGAATCCTTCACATACTAAAGTTCTTTCCATCTGTACCACAAAGAAAATGTACTTCTGAGTGTCTGTGAATCAGCCAACCCCACCCTTTTTAAAAAAATTTTTTTTTAGTTGTAGATAGACACAATATCTTTATTTATTTTTATGTGGTGCTGAGGATCAAACCCAGTGCCTCACACATGCGAGGCAAGTGCTCTAGCACTGAGCCACAATCCCAAGCCCCCCCAGCCCCCTTTTTTTAAAAGAAAGGTTTTTATGAGAATTAAACAACTACTAAAAGCGTTTTTCAAATATAACAATATAAATGTGGAAAATGATTAAGGGAAGCCAAAATATAATAGATTCATGGTAAGAGTAAGTACTATCTTGACAATTCATAACTTTGAATAAGCTGAGGCAAACCCAGGTCGTGTTCACTACCTTTGAATTTGAAGCATCTTGATCAAACTTTTTTCGAGGAGGAAGAGGAGGAGGAATCAGTGGCTCTTCACTTGGTTTATTTAAACTACCACACGAACTGAAGACAGACTCTAGGGGATGAAAAGATTAGTTTAACTACTGTTTCCAGTGCAATTTATCCAACAAAACTCATTGCAACTTGTGATCACTTCTGCCATGGCATTTAACAGACTGTATTACTTGTTATACAGCTGGTTTATCTATCTTCTCCACTAAAATGTAAGCTCTCTTAGGACAGTGTACATTTATTTTTGTATCCCTACTACCTAACACAGTGCCTGGTACACAGTAGGTATGGTAGCTAACTGAAGGCACATTATTTAGTTATGATTAAGAGTGAGACTCTGCTCCTCCAAAAGCCTTCTTAAAATCTAAAACAAAACCAAACAAAACCATGTTTCCATATATGTAGTTACTTTCAGAGAAAGATCACCCTAAGCAGAGAACATGTATTCTGAAGCAGCTACAATCAGGTATATGACTACACAGGTAATAAAACCTCCACATAGGAGACCATCAGACAGGGTTATATATCATATAACTCTCTTTGCAAGTCTCTCAATAATAAGGTACATGTTATACAGTCACATTAAAGGAAATTTAAAAAATAATAAAGTATTAGAGGAAAATTACCCTTGACAGGTCAACTAGATACAGAATAAGAACTACTTTCATTCTGGTCAATTTTGTTTGTCTTTTTTATATGATTTTAAAGAACTCTATAATTATGGCCCAACTCTCCATTTGATCTCTCTCCACATTCAGTTACTATAAAGGCATTCATCATGTCTTTGTCATTATACTGAGATTGGGTTTGCAGAAATAAGTTGGGAAAGAAGTTGATGAATTTAGTTTTAAAAATGCTAAGTGACTGTTTATGGGATATCAAAGTATAGTTTTTGTTTCCCACTACCACAAAATAATTTTACTTTTGTCATTGACAACATGCATGACACTGCAATTGTATCATTTTTTGATTGGTTTATTAAATATTAAGGACACATTAAAGAAGTCAAACATAATCCTTTCTCAATATATTTTTTCAATTTTGTTTCATACACAAATAATAATCTACAAAGACATAAATAAAACAATCAACTTTTACAACCTAGAAATATATGCAGATTTTGTAATTTGACAAAAGTGTTCTTTTTGATTTTATAAAACAAACCTGAAATATTCAGTGTTCATTATCAAATGACTTACCACATGGTCTTACTGTCTCCCAACCTGTTCTGCCAATAACAGACCTTCCAGTGCACTTTGTAAAGATACTAAGTTTAAGAGTCATACAGGTGCTGGGCCCAGTGGTGCATGCCTATAACCTCAATGACTCAGGAGGCAGAGGCAGGAGGATCACCTTACTAATTTAGCTAGACTCCAAGGATTTTGTGAGACCCTGACTCAAAATAAAAAAGATTGAGAAAGACTGGGGATGTGGCTCAGTCGTTAACTGACCCTGGGTGCAATCAATCTTCTCTCCCCCAAAAGCCAAAAGGGTGAAAAGCCTAAATTTTTAATAAAATAACAAAGAAGGCTGCTATTTTAAAAATGCCACTACAGTGTGAATGCTTATATTATCATTTAAATGGTATATAACAAAATCTAAAATTTAAGAAATAAAATTAAATTAGTCTTATAAAAAATTCCTCTGAGATTGTTATAATAACAGAACAAATAATATCCTAAATTTCCTAAAATTTATTTTTGGATCATTACTTTGATGAGTTAAAACTTTAAGGATTAAAAACAATGGCACACAAATAATTTTAGAAAGACATAACTCATAATTCCTATTTCTTCAGAAAATATTAAATACCCATTGAAAGATACTACTACCTGATGACTTATTAAATAACTACTCAAGATTTATTAGGCAAGCATTTCAATTTTATGTAATAAAAATAAAATGGGCATTTTACATATTGTTTATTTCATTTTATACATTTTTTCAGTTTTCATTGATAGGGCATAAAATTTAGAAAAATGGGCATTTTACATATTGTTTATTTCATTTTATACATTTTTTCAGGTTTTCATTGATAGGGCATAAAATTTAGAAAAATATTTCAACTAATATTAGATTTAAATGGTTCAAATTGCAAATAATACTAAGCACTATCATTATTTTCAAAAATATAAGCTTATAGAAGTTTTACTCATCAATCAATACAAAAATGATCTGGTTCATACTATTCACTGCCCAAAAACTGTTTAAAAATTAAATATTCTTTGCAAAAGAGCAAAGAATTTTCCATGTTCATATTTTCAAAGACAAGAGTGGCTAGGCATGGTGGTGGCACACCTGGAATCCTACAGCTACTTGAAACACTGAAGCAGGGGGATCATGAGTTCAAGGTCAGCTTGGGCAACTTAGCAAGACCCTGTCTCAAAATAAAATAAGGCTGGTGATGTAGCTCAGTGGTGAAGCACCTCTGGGTTAAATCCCTAGAGTACTGCCAAAAAATAAAAGACAAGAGTCTGATATGTACAAAATGAATCTAAATAAAAATTCATAAGTGATAGCTGATGGTCTGTCAACTTTCAGCCCAATACAACATAAATCCACAGTTAAGTATGTATAAACAATTTAATGGAAATGCCAACAAGTCATAACTACTACTCATTACTACTCACAGATTCTTCTACACTTCACCCAGGCACAGTAGATGTGTGCAGTAAATGATTGCTTAGAAAATTAAAGCTATCAGAGCTATAAATAAGGAATAAATAAATATGAGTATAGCAACATTAAGGCATTAGGGTCATTAAAAATAGTGAATAAGATGTGATGTAAACACATCTGATAGTTCTAAGTCATTTTCCACTGACTTATAAAGCTATTTTTTTTACATTTTTTATTTGTTCTTTTTAATTATTCATGACAGTAGAATGCATTTTGATATATTATACATACATAGAGTATAACTTCCCATTCTTATGGTTGTACACAATGTGGAGTTACACTGATCATGTATTCATTTATGAACATGGGAAGTTATGTCCAATTCATTCTCTTTCCTATAAAGCTATGGTTTTGTGATTCTTTTAAAAAAGAATTTTTTTAAAAAAATATTTTTTAGTTATAGATGGACTCAATGTCTTTATTTTGTCTATTTATTTTTATTGCTGAGGATCGAACCCAGTGTCTCACATGTGCAAGGCAAGCACTCTGCCACTGAGCCACAACCCCAGCCCTAAAAAAGAAAATTTTTATACACTGATGCATATAGTAATTTCACTGTACATTTTTTACTTCTAATCCTCTTGCAGAGCTTGACATATCTCATTAGTATTTCTCAAGAATGTCATATTTTCATCAGCCATCTATGGTCTCTGTCACTGCATTCAGATTGCCCCCTACCCCTCCACACTGCTACATTTTTCATGGTGAAGACCAAGGGAGACAGAAAAAGGGACTGACTCAGAACTGGAACATTTTCATCAAATACAGATATTAAATTTATTATTCCATATCAAAAATTGCTACCCTGATTATGCAGACTCTGTAGTTACCTTCAGGGGTTCTGCTGGTTTGGGACCCAACAGCTGATACAAAAGGTATGCTATGTGACTGATGGTATGGGGAGCACTACCCACCGTGAATCTGTTCCTCATGCCTGCCTAGTATCTTTTGCCCTGCCTCTGGGAACAAAACTCTTCTTGGTGGTGGTGAAATCCATCTCATTTGATTTAGTCAGCCAGTCCTACCCAGTATATCCCAGTTCCACCCAAGAAGTGGGCATGGGAGTCACTTTCTCATTTTCTTGCCATGATCAGATTTTTTATCTACGTTCTCATACATGCAGCCATATGTGCTTCAGGGAAAGTTGACCCTACCCCTTAGCAACAGGAATAAGGCCTGATTAGTCCAAGTCAGAGTAATTCCATTTCTTTAGGTGGAGTGTTGAATTAAACTCATCACTGAGACCTTATTTGGGTCACTGAAGTATGAAAGGAGATTTTCTGGGTGCTATTAAAAAAGATATTCCTTGTTATTTTGGAAAAGCACTCTGCCATTTTGTTTCTCAACCTCTCTCTACTACCTAGCAGGTAAGCAACATAACTTTTATCATTCCTGCCAGCATTTTTATGACCTTAAGGAAAAACAGCCTTCAATAAAGATGATAATCTAGACAAAACAATGAGAGTCAAAAGGAACTCCAGTCTTGTTAATAACATCACTGAATCACTGAATCAATTAGTTCTAAAGCAGCTTTCCTGTAGAGTTCCAATTGTGTCTGTCAGAATGGGTTCTTCCTGTTTAAGGCAGTCTTACATGAGTCTTTTCTTCTTTACAAACACAAAGACTCATGGAAATGAGTTATCTAAATGATGGTGGGACATATCTGATAGCTTCTGAATTTGGGTCTGACTCTACAGCCACCACTTAACCCTTATGTTTATACTTTTCCATAGTAGAAACTCAATAATCCTTACTGTGTGAACACAATTTTATTTTCAATGAAGAGCATTTTGTTACAAGATTCGTTTTTATCAACATTTTAAATAGTTGCAGTAGTCCAAATTAGTGAATGTAAGATAACTTACTGAAACATTCATGTAATGTTAGTTAGCTAAGTTACTTCCAATTTTACTGCCACTCATTCATCCACCTATTCGTTCAACTAATAGATACTGGGCCATTTGCTACATTGCCAAATACTATTCTACTCACTAGCAATATAATAGTGAGCTCCTTATGGAGTTTATATTCTGGTTGGGGAGAGAGAATAAATAAGTAAAAGTAGAACAGCTATACATTATAAGAAGAAGTAATTTGTAGGGAAGGGGTCTGGAAATAGGTGGGAAGAAAGCTATTTTAAACAGGCAATTGGAGAACTCACTAGGGAACACTGAGTAAAAACTTGAAGGAGGCAAGGGAGCAGGCCATGAGGCCAAATGGTTAAAGAGCATTACAAACAGAAGGAATGGCAAAAACAGAAGTCCTAGTGTAGTAATATGCCTTTGTGTTGCAGAGGCAGAGTAACTGAAGTAGTGAAGAGTAAGGGAAGAAGACAGCAGGTTATAGGGTCTGACAGATCAAATGAGGCCAAGCCTTGTAAGGCTTCGTGGATCCCATGAAGGAACTTTAGCTTTTATCTTGAGTGAGATGGAAAGCTTTATATACAGGAGAGTCAAAGTCTAACCTACTTCCTAAAAGGATCAGTCTGGCTGTTGTATTAAAAATATACTGAAGGAGGTATAACTCTGACACCCAAACCAGATACCAAAATACATCTAAGAAAGAAAACTACAGACCAATCTCCCCGATGAATATAGATGTAAAAATCCTTAATAAAATATTATCGAACCACATTAAAACACATATTAAGAAGATAATATACCATGACCAGTGGGTTTCATCCCACTTGCAAGGTTACAAAGTTGGTTCAACATACACAAATCAATAAATGTAATTCACCACTTAAATAAAGAACAAGAACCATATGATCATCTCAATAGATACAGAAAAGGGCTTTGATAAAATACAGCAACGATTCATGTTTAAAAATGCTGTAGAAACTACAGATAGAAGGAACTTACCTCAAATTATAAAGCCTATATACAACAAACCCAAAGCCAACATCATACTGAATGAGAAAAAACTGAAAACTTTTCCTCTAAAATCAGAAACAAGACAAAGTCCACTCTCACCACTTCTTTTTTTTTTGTACTCGGGATTGAACTCGACCACTGAGCCACATCTCCAGCCCTATTTTGTGTTTTATGTAGAGGCAGGGTCTCACTGAGTTGCTTAACCTCTCGCCATTGCTGAGGCTGGCTTTGAACTCATGATTCTCCTGTCTCAGCCTCCCAAAGTGCAGGGATTACAGGCATGCGCCACCACGCCTGGCTCACTCTCACCATTTCTATTCAATATAATTTTTGAAACTCTAGTGGGAGCAATCAAGCAAGAGAAGAAAATTAAAGGGATACAAATAAGAAAAGTCAAATTTGTCATTGTTTGCTGATGACACGATTCTGTATTTAGAAGATGCAAAAAATTATTCCAGAAAATTCCTAGAGCTGATAAATGAATTTAACAAAGTAGCAGGATTCAAGATCAACACTCATATATTAACAGCTTTTCTGTACTCCAATAGCAATTCAGCTGAGAAAGAATTCAGGAAAATCATCCCTTTCACAACATCTTCAAAGACAAACAAACAAACTGGGAATTCATCTAAATAAGGTGAAAGATCTCTACATTGAAAAATGAAAAAAGAAATTGAAGATGATCTCAGAACTAAAAAGACCTCCCATGTTCTTGGATAGAAAGAATTAATATTGTAAAAATGGCCATACTACTAAAAGCAATATACAGATTCAAAAATGCAATCCCCATTAAAACAACAATGACAATCTTCACAGAACTAGAAAAAATAGTCCTTAAATTCATTTGAAAGACTAAGAGATCCAGAAGAGCCAAAGCAATTCTGAATAAGAAAAGTGATGCAGGACGCATCACAACACCTGGTCTCAAATTATACTACGGAGCTATAGCAGCAAAGCCAGCATGAAGACTAATGGATGGGAATCAATCTAACAAGAGAGGTGAAAGACCTCTATAATGAAAATTACAAGACACTAAAGAAAGAAATTGAAGAACATCTTAGAAGATGGAAAGACCTACCATGCCCCTGGATAGGCAGAATCAATATTATTAAAATGGCCATACTACCCAAAGCACTATACAGATTCAATGCAATCCCAATTAAAATCCCAAAGGCCTTTCTTATAGAAATAGAAAAGGCAATCATGAAATTCATTTGGAAAAATAAGAGACCCAGAATAGCTAAAGCTATCCTGAGCAAGAAGAGTGAAGCAGGAGGCATCAC
>PVHX01009064.1:0-78979 GCA_004024805.1 Geosciurus inauris | reverse complement strand
GGTGCTTGACTGGGGGAGGTGAGCGGGGCCCAGGCTGTGAGGACCTGGCACCGTGCTGTGGGTCTGAAGTATGTTCCTGAGCTTCTGTTCAGGTCCATGGGGCCGAAGAAGCATCTGCGGTGGGCAAGGCCACCTGTATAGCCTGGGTGTCCCTTGGGTGACCAGCAGGTGCACACAGAGGAGAAGGAGGAGGCGGAGGAGGAGGGGGAGGAGGAGGAGGAGGAAGATGAAGAGGCAGACAGAGGGTGGAGGTTCCGAGAGGGGGGCAGATACTAGCCACAGGCCTGAGCCTGGGTGAGCCCTGTCCTGTGGAAGGCATGGCCATGGGAAATGGGGAGACAGACACTGCGGGGCCTGCGGGGCACAGAGTTGACCCACGTGCTGCACAGGGTGACCCACTGTGACAGCATCCACTCCATTGAACGAATTCCCACCACAGGGTTTCAGGGCAAAAGATCTGAAATAACCAAGAAATGGCCACATGGTACCCTGACGGCACTCTTTATTCTGATCATAGTGCCATGCAGAGAGAGTATTCAGTAAATGTTTTTGGAAGAAAGAAGGAGAAGAAGAGAAATAGGTGGCTGAGGAGGAGGCCAAACACAGCTCTGGGCCCTGGCCAGCATTCACAGGAACAAGGGCAGCAGGAGTTGGGCAGGAACCAGGTTGGTAACTTTACTGGGTCCCACAACACAGTGTAAGAAGTACAGATTTTGAGGTTTAAGAGAGAGAGTTCGCGTAGCAGCACATCCTACATGGTTCTGATGTTTAATCTTTCGCTGAAATTCCTTCACCCAAAACAAGTGAGATGCCACACCTGACGTCTGTGAAGTAGGAAAATGTCCCTCCCACAAGTAGGGCATTATAGTCCCGTGGCAGACGGGCAGCTAATGGGACTGGTAAAAGCTTGGTAGAGTCTACCATGGCTGGGGAGGCAGGAAGAAGAGCTGAACAGCAGTTAAAAAAATTGAGGCCCAGGAGTGGCTCTTATGTCTGGGGCTCTGTGCTTTTCCTGCAGAAGTGTCCAGCTGGGTAGTGTGACTGGAAGCACAGGGTGGCACCAACCTGAAGGAAGAGCTGTGCGTGCGCGAGCAACGTGTTGGTGGGAAACTGTCAGATACTAGCTAACAAACACTCACCTGTAGGTCAATCCAGATGCTAGAGTGAGATTTTGGGTTAAGAACACCACATTCCTCAATATCTTTGCCTGTTCTTGGAAAACAGGCTCTGGGAGCTTTAGGAATAATGACCAAGCAGAGCTGACAGGAGAGCTTGCCAGTCGGGTTTCAAGCACACACCAAGGTTGCCTTGCAACGCAGCACCTGTCCCAGGCTAGGTGAGCAAGACGGGGTCTCTGCAAACCAGAGAGAGAAAACACACAGTGCTCTTGATCTGGTGGAGGGACGTGGGGTTTGGGAGAAGTCTCCTTAGAGAGCGGAGTTAGCACCGTGGTTAAGAGCAAGCAGCTGGGTTTAAACTCAACCCCTCCCACTTCTCTGAAGCTCAGTTCCCCATTTGTAGGACAGGAAAGCAATGCTCTTCATAGAGGGTCATGGTGATTAAAACAGAAGATGCCACCGTCTTCCCCATGGTGCCCTGTCCCTAGAAGAGCTCGGCATTGGCTTTCCTATTTCAGAGGCTGGAGTCCTTTGCTGAGACAAGGGGAAAGCAGGACTCCTGGTGGGGACCTGCTGGAGACGTAGTGCTAGACCTGCATCTTGGAGGGGATGAGAGGAGCAACATGGCTCCCTCTTCACTGCACTGACCTAGGGGTCTCGGGTTCTAATTGCTTGTTACACCACAAGATGGCCGTAAGCACTCCTTTGCAGTTGAACTAGTGCTGTGGTGAGGAAGGCCTTTTCCTGGCTGGCCTGCGGTCCTTTCTCTTCCTCTTCTCATTGCACTGACACTTCCAGCCTCGCCAGCTCAGCCTGGCTACTGTGCTACATTCTGTGGAATTATTGCATTCTGACCTATGGCTGGGATAAAATCGGACAAGAAAGGGAAAGACCAATCAGGGGTTTTCCATAGTATGATTTTTCTTGAAAATTTCACTGAAATAATTGGAAGGGAAGAAATGTCTTGGAATAGATGGGATAAATCAAGTCCAACAGTATATTCTGAAATGTGAAATAAAGCCATATATTACCTTTATTCTTTGAGGTCAAATTTGTACCATAGGACCAAGAAGCTACCACCATGGTTTCACTTTAACCGTGGTTTATTATCTGTAATATTTCTGACTTCTTGTAAAAGGATAATTACTCTGAAAAAGGAAAAGTAAGTAGATTCACATGTGGGTGTTAGAAAAGGCTGTTCACTGGAGCTGTTTTTAAAAATTATTTAAGAAAAATAAGCAAACCAGTGTAGACTTGAGGTTTTACCATATAACCCAGCTGTTTTCCTTTAGATGAGCACATCTGATTTACAAATAATAGCTTAATTTAAAAGCTCACATCAACAGTTGATGTAGTAGATACTTTATAAATACTTCTTCATGAATAATTTTTAGTAACTAACAAATGCAAATAACAAATCCCCAAACGTATTGGAAAGGACACTCGCTTTAAAGTCAGCCACAGAATGATCCTGAAGCTGCCTCGGGGTTACTTGCCCTGTAGCCTTAGATGAGCCCTCTGCACCTGGGTCTCATTCTGTACCACCCTCCACCTTGAAGGAGTGCCTCTCATCAGCCGTGAGTGTGAGGGAAAGCCTGCTGGGCACGCACTCCTGCGGTGGTGGCTGTCCCCTACAGAGAAGTATCAGCTCATCCAAGTCCTGAGAATGAAGTGCCATGGCAGCTCCTGAGGCTCCAAGCTCAGGTCTCCTGTTCCATCTTCCTCCTCCCCCTTGGCCCCCTTGTCCCTGCTCACTCACCTTTCCAGCATCACTATTCCCAGACTCTGCTGCATGGTGGGCGTCTTGTAAGCTTTTCCCTCCTGAAATGTCCTGAAACATTTCAAATGCAAGGATAAACAAAAGCCCTAACATGCAGGAGGCTGAGGTAGGAGGATCGCAAAGCCCTAAGCAACTTAGTGAGACCCTGTCTCAAAATAAAAAGTAGAAAGGGCTGGACATGTGGCTCAGTGGTCGAGTAGCCCTGGGTCCAATCTGCAGCACCAAAACAAAGCAAACCCTAACATGTTGTAGGACTTTGTATTTCCCAAAAGTACCATGACATTTTTGCAGCCCCACCTGCTCTTCCACAATCTAGCTATCGCTGCTCCAAGACACTGGCATCCCCCCCCACCACCCCGCCAAAGATGGGGATGGGATTCTTGGCTCCTGGACAGAGGAGCACAGCAAGGGATGGCTTGGCTTCCAAGGTGGTGCAGACCCCACTTGGCTTTCTCTCTTTTAAGGATGCTCAGTTTGAGAAACCAGCCAAGAGGCTGTGAGGAGGGGCACACCAACCTGCATCTGGACGCGCACAGGAAGGCCTGCTGGAACAGCATTCAGCCAGCAACCACCACCTCCACGGTTCCAGCCTTCATGCCCCTCTCTGCCCATGGCCCCACTACTGTTTGCTCCCCTGAAATCCACGCTGAAGTTCAGTCCCCATGGCGAGTGTTAAGATGGTAGGAAATGAATGGCCTGTGGAGTTTCAGGGAGGGGTCTTTATAGGATCGCACAAAATCATCTGGGTAGAGCCAGATGGGATGGAATCCCCAGCCTGAGAAGAGAGAGGGACAAGAGGAACCGTGTGCATGTGAGCTTCCAGTCCTCCTCTCTGCCATGTGAGGCTGTGCCCTCCAGGCCTGCCAGCAGCAAGGCCACCTCCACAGCCGGCACCACACAGTCTGGACCTTCAGCCTCAAAACTATGAGCTAAATGAACTTCCCTTTTTTACAATTTATCCAGTCTGTGGTATTATGTCTCTAGCAACAGAAGACAGGCTAAGATAAGCTGAGACCCCAGACACCGCAGAGCAGTTAAGCCAACCTGCTGTGATCTGTCTAAAGTTACAGCCCACAGAATGTGTGAGCATAATAAATGGTCACGCCTGCCACTGCGTTTGTGGGGCAGTGAGCTACCCAGCCCTGGCAACTGAAAGAAGCAGTTCTGGGTGGAGGAGCAGACCAAGGGGTGGGGTGGAAGTCGATTTCTCTGAATGCAGTTGTTTTGTGTATTTGACTATAAATGTTTTTTATAATCATACAACAAAATTTAATTCTTGGCAACCTCTAAAAACTAAAAGCAAGTAGAATAAATGCATGGAATTAGGTATTGAACAGGTTGCTTAACCACAGAAAGCATTATTTCAAGTAACTATAAAACATCTCTTTGACTGTATTTCTTAATGGGACACATCCTAAACAAAAAACAAAAAACAAAAATCCCTGCAAAAAATATTAAACTGCTTGTAGTTTCCACTTTGTAATTACATAGTATTGTTATTGTCTATCTAAGCAATTAACAAAACAAATAAGTAATGATAGTAATGCTATTGGGGATGTTAGAATGGAAATAGAAAAATAAAAATTAAATAAATTTAGAAATTAATTCAAAATTAAGCAAAAGTTTTGTCATGCTAAAACTGTATTATAAATCTCACTATGAATTTGTATGTGTATGCTTTTTAATATAAGAAACAAACAAAAACTTTGTCACTTTGCCATGTCTACTGAAATGGCCTGGTAACAATGTCCAACCCACTGGCAATAAGCACCCCTAAGACCAGAAGTATGGTCTCTAAATACACACTTTCTCCAAGAAACCAGGGCTCCTTGGAGAAATGGCTGTTCCGGTGTGCAGGAAGAAATGGACAACATGGTATGGAACACAGTGTCACAGGGAAAGCTAGGAGGCCAGAAGTGCAGCTGGGGCTGTGCTGCAACGACCCAGGAGCTTACCTGAAGGGGCTCCTAACAGAGAAATGGAATGACTTGTGAGCATCAAAAATAATAATAATAATAACTACAGTGGATCGAGAGATTCCAAGAGTGTTCAAGTACATGGAAGTGTAGTATTCCAAAGAACAGACTCCTCATTGGTCCCTTAAAAATCAAGGGAATGCACAGGAATCAAGTCAGTATTCCAGAAACTTGTAAATGGAGCAAAAATTATTTATTTATTCTTCTTGTTCTTTATTAACCACACCTCAGGTGAATACAAACCTGGGGCCACTGATCAGTGTCACATCGTAAAGCAACAGCCAGGCACACGTCCCCCTGTACCACCTCCAAAGCACCCTGGCCAGTTTTGGGATTCTGTGCATTTGAGTTTTGAGTTGTTTGGGGCCATCACTTTAAGTTTTCATTATAACTTTTGTCGTTTGTTATTAAAAAGTCCCTTTTTGTACCATGACACTTTTAGCCTCAAATTCTGCTACTCCCACTTCGTGTTGCTAAAAAGAACTCTATCCTTTCTGGTGACGTTGTGCCCTTGGAGATGGCAGTCTTGGCCTGAAGGATGCTGCCTGCTGGTTTCTAACCCCGCTTGGTTGATGGAGCTAAGCAATAAGCTTTGTTCCTTTGGTTGTTTTTTGTTTGTCCTATTAAATAAAATTTCATGAGTTCAGTGACATTTGTAAGTCAAATTTAGGATAAAATCTTTGCTATTTAGGTCCTTGTTTTTATATCTCTTCTCATCTCCTTTTAATCCCTTGCAAGCACTTGGTCCACAGACTTAAAAGGCAATTCTATTTGGTCTAAATGCTACTTTGCTCCTTCTTCAAAATACAGCTAGTCATTAAAGTAATTTTCCCTTTTCCTTGGGGCAGACTCTGGTTTGGGAAGCTGGTTAAATCACAGAATAGTCTCCCTGGACCAGATAAAGGTGACAACTCATGACTTGCCTCTGTTGGTTTAAAGTAAGCAGGGTTCCCTCATAATGGCCATTCACTGGAGTCTCAGGATGCCGGTCCCACCTGGCTCACCACCGCTCTCAGCAGCCTGTGTGGGTGTCTAGTAAGACAGACATCAAATAGAAGGGGAGCAAGCATGCAGGGCTGCCAGGGAGGAGAACCAACCACAGCCGCATCACACCGGGCCAGCACAGGGCTACAGTCCAGGACTGCGCCAGAAGGTAGTGGAGGGTCCCAGCTGACTCTGCCTGCCCCTGTGGAAGTGCTGGCCTCCCACGGAGTCCCTGCTGGAGTCGTCTGCCAGAACACAGGGCAGGCTCAGTTTCTTCCTGAACCTCCACTCCCTCATCTGACCCCCGACTGTTGCCTCAGCCACACACAGGTTTCTCCAGAAGCCTGAAGCCATTGAAAACACATTCCTATACTGATCAGCACTCTCTTCAACTACACAGAAACGCCCCAGGACAGAGCTGTGTCCTCATTCTTGCCTGCCACCTTTGTGCTGCAGCTGGGAGAGGCACTTAATTGACTTGTGCTTGTTCCATGTGGATTTAGCCTCCCTTTTCCACTCAGCCAGAAGCACTTTGCCCACAGATAATCCTTCTGTGTATGCTACATTAAACAAGTCAGCTTGTACAGCAGTTTCTCAATCAGAAGACATTTTACTTTCATTATCTTGCTTAGCTTTCTAACAACCCAGTATCTAGACAAAGCAGGTGTCATGCCCATTTCACAGAGGAAGAAAGTCAAGTCTTGTGAAACTCAGAAGGTATTAAAGGCACACAGCTAATTAGTGGGGTGTGACGACATGGCCCAGCACCCCAAGTCCTCACCCATGTTCCCCTCTACAGCACAGTAGCTCTTGAAAACATCTGTCAAGAAACAGTATTGAACCCTTAGATGAGGACAGGTCCTTCCAAAGCCATCTGGGAACATGGTCTAATGCACATTAGTTTATTCCATATGAAGCAGTCTTTAAACTTTTTGGTCTCAGGATCCCTTAAACTCCTAAAAATTATTGAGGTCCCTTTGAATACACACAATGAATTTCACCTCTGTGTGTACCTGTAAGAAACAAATTTGAAAAAAAAAACACTAAAAATAAACAGAAGGAAGATCAAAGATCAAGAATAGAGGAAAAGGAACAGGGGAAGGAGGAGGGAAGGGAAAGGGGCAGCTGGGACTGAATTGGAGCAAATTATATTCTATGCTTATATGATTATGCAACATTATGTACAACTATAATGCACTAATAAGAACTGAAAAAAAATATTGAAGTCCCCAAAGAACCTCTGCTCATATGCATTATATTTAATGATATCGACCTTATTAAAAAATTAAATCTGAGAACATTTTAAAAATTGATTAAAAACTCTTATAATAAGCCCATTACAAAATCATATTTTATTAAAATTTATGTCTTTAAAAACATTTTCTATAACAAAATTAACAGTGAGAAAAGCAACATTGCTTTATAATTTTGCAAATCTCTTTGGTTTAATAGAAGAAAGTAGATCCTTATATTTGCTCCTGCATTCAGTCACTGCAATGTGCTGTTTGGTTAAAGTTGATGAAGAAAATTCAGCTCCACACAGACATCAAGGTGGAGAGGAGAGGAGGATTTAACAGCTTTTTAGATATAAGCAAAAGCTCTAAACTTTCAGCTGCCATATGGAATCTGAAATTCTGTCACTCTTTTCCCACTCTTACTTTAGAATGCACAGCACTGTCTAGAACTTGGAGTGACTTTTCTGCCCATGTGCAAGAGTCAAAGCCATAGCCTCCTAAAGACACTGGCATGTCACTCACAAGAAACCCTGGATTGGTCATGGCAAAAGGGGCTTTTGCAATTGTTAAGGACCTTGAGAGAAAGAGGTAACTAAGAGAGGACCAGAGGGGTGCCACATGGAAAGGACCTAATACCCTGCTCCTGGCTTCATGCATGGAGAAAGAGGTTCATGAGCCAAGGAAGAGCTGTGGCCTCTGGAAGCTGGAAAGACCAGGAAATATATTCTCCTGTAAGCCTCCAGAAAGGAGCTTGGCCCAATCTAATACTATAACCATAGTCCAGGGAGACGCGGATCAGACTCTGGAATTGCAGAACTGTCAGATAACAGAATTGTGCTGTTGTACACCTATGAGTTTGTGGTAATTTGTTATAGCATTAAAACCATCACACCATGTATGATTTTCTGTCATCGCACATGGGTCCTTTGGATAATATCGGTTCCCTGGGATCACAGAGGTTCCCAGGGCTTCCAGGTCTCATCATACCCTACCCAAGGTATCATCTTCACCAATACCACCAATCACCTGGTAAGAACATTCTTCGGGAATGGAAAAGCTTTTAAGCTCACAGTGGCAGACACAGCTTTCCAAAATTCTAGTTTTCACTTGAAAACTTTGCTTTTATCATTGACAACAAATACTGTTAGTTGTTTTCCTGGAAATAACAGACTAACTGCATTCATTTTTGAAAAATATTCTAAATACTGTAGTCCAAATAATCATGTCATCTGTCAGTTGCTTTTTCAGCTAGCAATGGTGCCCAGGCGGCAGCTCAGCGCTGGAGCTCCCTGAGGGAGGCAGCACACTTGAGTGTGCAGGAAAGTGCTCAGTGCAGTTCTCATCCCACAGAATATTTAACAATGTGTACACAAAGGTCAAGCCTTAATGAAGTTAATACTTCTTACATCTTCATCAAGGACACTTGCATGTTAAATTGACCTCCTCTCCTTGCTGGGGAGTGCTACATAAACAAAGCAATGACCAATGCTATGTGGTTGGTGTCACAACTGGTTGCTGCAGTGGTTCCCACCATTAATATAAATGTCAAAACAGCAAAAAAGAGCCAAAGACATCTTAGTGGTATTACAAAAATAATTTTGAAGCCTCAAGAGAAAAACATCAGGTCTCATTTAGAGGTCAGCCAATCAGAATTACTTCTGATTTCTCAGCAGAGACTCTAATTAGCAGTAGGACAAAATGAAACATTAGAAATAAATCAAAATAACAGGAAACAATAAACATCTCCCTCTAATAACACTGAATGCAAACGGTCTCAAAGCTCCAATTAAGATAGTAGAGTGGACTAAAAAACAACACCCAAGTATATGTTGTTTTCAAGAGATTGATCTTTAAGCAAAGTCATTCACAGGTTGAAAGTGAAAAGACGGAAAACTATATTCCATGCAAATGGAGACCCAAAACAAGCAGGAATATTTATTTTCATATCCAATGAAGCAGACTTCAAACACAAATTAATCAGAAGAGACAGAGAAAGTCATTTCGTACTGGTAAAGGGAACAATCCAATGAGAAGATATAATGTTAGTAAGTATTTATCCCTCAAACATCAGTGTGCATAAAACAATCACTACTTGATGTAAAAACTGAAAGATCCCCATATAATAATACTGGATAATTCAATACATCCCTTTTACCAATGTACAGGTCAACAAGACATAAACTCAGTAAAGACTATTTAGACCTAAAAATATACCATAAATCAAATGGACCTAATAGACATCTATAGAATATTTCATCCAACAACAGCTAAATTCACCTTCTTCTCATCTACTTTTGGAACCTTCTCCTAAACAGAACTTGTTGTAGGACACGGAAAGTCTGAGCAAATACAAATCAATATAATTCCTTGAATTTTATGAGATCATAATACAATGAAATTAGAAATAAACAGCAGGAAAAGCCATAGAAATTACATAAACAAATTGAGATTGAACAATACATTTTTGAACAATGAATGGGTAATAGAGGAAAGAAATGGAGAAATTTAAAAATTCCTAGAATCAAATGAGAATACAAACTATCAGAATCTTTGGGACACAATAAAGGCAGGTCTAAGAAGAAAGTTTATAGCTGTGAGTGCATACATAAGAAAATCAGAAAGATCCATAATAAACAATTTGATTATGCATCTCAAGGCCCTAGAAAAAAAGAACAAACCAATTTCAAAATCGATAGAAGAAAGGAAATAATAAGAGTTGAAGTTAATAACACAGAGAATACAAAAATAATACAAAGGATCAATGAAACAGAGTTGGTTCTCTGAAAAGATAAATAATATTGATACACTTTTAGCCAAACTAACCAACATAGAGAGAAGATCCAAATTAATAAAATTAAATACTAAAAAGGAGATATCACCACAGATATCTCTGAAATCCAGAGGATTATTAGGGACTATTTTGAAATCATATCTAATAAAATGGAAAATCTAGAAGAAAAGAACAAATTTCTAGACACATATGACCTACCAAAATTGAATCAAGAGCATAAAGAAAACCTAAACAGATTAGTAACAAGCAATGAGATTGAAGTAGTAATAAAAAGCCTAACAAAGAAAAGTCCAGGACCAGATAGATACCCAGCTAAATTCTACCTGACTTTCAAAGAACTAATGCCAATGCTCCTCCAATTATTCCATGAAGTAGAAAGAGGGAAACACTCCCAAATTTACCCTATGAGCCAATATCACCCTGATACCAAAACCAGATAAGAACACATCAGAGAATGAAAACTACAGACCAATATCCTTGATGGACAGAAATGTAAAAATCCTTAATTAAAACATTAGCAATTTGTATTTTAAAATGCATGAAGAAGACTATACATCACCATAAGCTGGTTTCACTTCAGGGATGTAAGGGTGATTCAACATACACAAACCCGTTTATAGCACCACGATTCACATTAGCCAAGTTATAGAACCAGACTAGGAGTCTGTCAACAGATGACTGGATAAAGAAAAGGTGGTCTCCATACACCCGGGAGTTCTCCTCAGCCATAGAGGAGAATGGAATTATGTCATTTACAGGAAACTGGATGGAACTGGAGAACATCATTCTAAGTCAGAGGAGCCGGACTCGACAATCAAGCATCTGTGTTTTCTCCCATATGTGGGAGCTGGAAAGAACAAAAGGAAAGAAAAGGGAACCTGTGAAAGTAGAGGGGAGACCAGAAAGGAGAGAGGGGAAGGAGGAGGAGAGCGAGGGCGAGGTACAGGGAATGAGGCAGCCCAGCACAGGCTATGCTCAAGTGCAGATACATCACAACGACTCCAACTATTGTGTACAATTATTATACACTGATCAAAAATGAAAAACATAATTTTGACCTTTTTTTGGGTGGCGTCACACCTCCAAGAGTCTGCTGATCACCTTTGGGGAACTGCTGATTTAGGGGAATATGCCTTTTGTTTGGTTTAGCATTTGTTATTGATTAGGGCTCAGAGTTTGATCATAATGCAAAATATTTGTGTCCCATAGAACAGATAACTCCAAACGTCAAGTTTTATCTCCCTCTGGGGGCATCAACAAGTTTTGTCACTGACAATCTCATTTCTTATCTTTCTTCAGAAAACAGTCTCTCAGGCTCTCTTGAACTAACTTGACTATCCTGATGTTTTGCGCATGATTGGGCTATGTATTTGATGTGCACTTACTACATACTTGTGTGAGAACTATATTTAAAACTTTTTGAAAATTATACTTCGATAAATGTGCCATGAAGCCTTTAGGCCATGAGATCATTGATGGAAGGTATTTTGTGTGCACCCACCAAGCCCCAAGAGCTGTAGAAGGCACCCGGGTGCCTGGCGGAGGGTAAGAGAAGCCTTCCTGGAGAAAGATAATCATTTAGGTTAGGGTAGGAATCCCCGTTATAAGGAGGAAGAAAAACCTGCTGCTCTGGTGTACGGTCTCTGTGTGCCACAAATGCCAGGCACCTCCATCCACGGGGGGGCAGTGGGGAGATGCCCTAGGTCAAGCTGAGCCCTCCTGCCAGGCCACATCATAACTGGACTGAGCAGGGAACAGGAAGGGCCATCTTTGCTGGCAGTTTTGAAGCAAGATCACAGATCACTGGACCCCATTCCAGGGAGGGATGGGCTTTATATTCCACCCTCCTGAAGATAGTTGGGCTGAGACCCTTTTAACCAACAGTGTGTCAGAAGTGACCCATGTGTCTCAAGGCTGGTCGTGAGTGCCCCATCTCCCAAGCAGGAGCACTCACCTAGAGCCCTGCACAGGCTCCTCTGAGCCTGTCAGATACAAGGAAGCCCAAGCCACAGCGAGAGCCCACAGCCCCAGCTCAAAGTCCCTGCCAGCCCAGGTGGCAATGTGGTGAGGAGGCCTCTCTGCTCTAGAACTTGGCTTCAGACACCTGCCACCTGCCACTCATCCACTCGAGAAGCCAACTTGTTCTCCGCTGGCACTGGACTGTAACACAGACAGTGGACTGCAAAGGTTTCCCCCTCGGACTTCTAAAATAATTCTGAAAACCTATACATACTTTGTAAGTTAACATCTGAAACACTTTAAGTTCAAATAGCTGTAAAGAGCATGTTCTCTGATCCATGTTGTACACGGGTGTTATTCCATTCTTGCTGCTGGAGCAAAAACCAGGCGGCTGATAAACAACAGAAACTATTTCTCAGCTCTGGACGTGAGGAGTCCAAGATCCAAAAAAGGGCAAAAAGAGTTTTACTGAATGCCACCTGACAGGGGACAGGAGGCCTGCTGAGACCTGTCTTCCCAGCTGGCCATGAGCAGGGTTTTTTCTTTTCTTTTCTTTTTTTGGTGGTACTAAGGATTGAACCCAGGACCATGCACCTGCTAGGCAAGTGCTCAACCGCTGAGCTGCATTCCCAGCACCATGAACAGGATTTTTAAGGGCTTTGAGAGTTGATGGGTCTGGAATGTCTTGATTAGATCCAGTCCATCTTGATTTTAGTACACGTCTAAAGCTCCCCACCCTGTCTAAGGCTCCCTTAGTTTGAGACTTTTAGTGTAGCTCAGGGTCATCTGCAGGTCAGACTTCAGGCACTTTCCCAGGAAAGCATGTTCTTTCTGCAAAAGATCTTACGCCACAGCCAGACACGAGGAAGTCAGGGTCTGACAGTGTAGCTCTGGGGTAAAGCACTTACTCAGCATGTGCCAGGCCCTGGGTTTGATTCCCAGGACTGAAAAAAAGAAATAGAGAAATTACTATTTAAAAAAAAAACCAAAAAAACCCCCTGGCATTTAGGACTTTCTTTCTTTTCTCTTTTTGGTGCTGGGAATGGAACCCAGGATCTCATGCATGCTAGGCAAGTGCTCTACTTCTAAGCTATATCTGCAGCCCTGATGTGGGCTTTTCAAAGGCAGGAGAAATAAGGAGCTCCACAGAACGGGAGAAATGAGGAAGTTCAAGGGTTGGTGAGCATGAAGGAGACCAGGCCAGCTGTGTTTCCTCAGATAGCAATGTACTCCAGAGAGCCTAGGAGAAACTCCTCCTTCTTCTGAGGTTGCATTCTGGAGCACCTGGTCCTTAAGAGATGCTTCTGTACTGGAAGAGACACACAATCCAGGCCCTCCGGAAGCCTCCTTGCAGGTTTGACCTGCCCAGCCAGGACTTGGGGTTAAAGATGCTGGCAGTCAGTGTCCTCCTGGTCCATTGTGAGGCAGAGTAAAATATCCCAGTACAAATGTATTTCTTTGGCATTTTTTGAATTGGAGAAATAAACCTTCTGCAGATGCAGAAATGGCTTTGAATGGCTGCCCTTTTGTAAGTTTACATCTGTAAAGGAAGTCTGTGTGGGCACAGGAACTGATGGAAGATGGAAACAGACAGCTTCTGTAGCCTCCATCCGCTTTCTACCTGAGAGCTCTTTCCCCTGGAGGAGGAGACGGGGGCACGCCATGGCCCAGACAGACTGCCACAGGGGCCGTTGCCTGGGAGACTTCCTCTGCCCAGCAAGATAGCCCTTGCTCAGCGTGGCCTCCCTGACGTGGTCAGACGTGCTGTGTTCTCTTTGCTGATAAGCTCTCGTTTCCCTGTTAATCCCTGTCGTCAGTGTTTCATAGATTAAATTATGAACACTTCGATGGGAAAAGAAGACGTTTAGAACTTATCTGCAATAAGCAGCACCTCCTTGCTGGACCTCACATGGTGGAAGGGTCAAGGAAGATCCTGGGGTCTGTTTTGTAAGGGCACTAATCCTATCATGAGGACCCCATCCTTGGCCCGAATCACCCCCTAACAGCCCCCATCCTTGCACCAGCTCCTTAGGGGTTAGGACTTAAACATAAGAATGAAGCAAAGTGTTCCCTCCATCTCCACATGCTTTACTTTTTTGCCAAAATCTTGAGCTGGAGAGAAGCTTATGAAATTGGTGGAGTCAGCTGGAAACCTGACCTCATCTTCAAGATCGAATCCTGATGCTTGGTTAGAGATGAATCCTCCTTTCTCATTCGACTGAGCACATTGGGCTCTAAGTGCACAGATGAGGAACCAGAAATAAAGTCTGTATGAACTCAGAGCTGGTGCCAGCAGCACAGGTCCTTCACCTCGGCTAGGTCCCCTTCTGAGGTCCTTCTGTTGCCCTGAAGGCCTTCCGCCCTGAGGCACGGCTTAAGGGCCAGGACTTTCAAAGGTGTGCTGTGGCATCTTTCTCATAGAGAGGAGGAGCGGCCCCACCCCGCGGACTCTGTTCAGGAGAATCAGTGTTAGGAAAGGACCCTTGGGAAGGGCCCCTCACCACTCTTCCCAGGAGCGCAAGGACTTCAGGTGAGGAGGCCGAGGCATGGAGAGTCTGCAAGGTTCGACCTCATAGGCTGCGGTGCCTCTGGTCGCCCTCGGACAACTAACAGCACTGAGGAGGGCTCTGTGCTGACCTGGTGGCAGGCAGTGTAGTGGCCCATGTGGCTCTGGATGGTCTCCATACAAAAGCACAAGTGTCCATTTGATGAGGAAGTGGCACGTCACTATGATGGCTGCGTCCTGGACTGCGACTCAGCTGAAGCTCTGCACTGGGAACCAGAGCCTGCTCCTACAAACCACTGTGACCCACCAGGAAGCGGGGCGCAGGGTTAGGAGAAGTCTGCCTTTGGACCAAAGGAAAATACCTTTCTCCCTGAGTTTCAAAGGTCGTCTTTGTCAGATGCTGATAGCTAGTTCCAACCCGAGAAAAACCAGCGAGGGGCCCTTGTGAAAAGGAGATTTTGAATGTCCCCTGAGGGAAGACCTCTTGACCGGGCCAACAAGTGACTGGGATGGTGTGTGCACCTGTGGAGGCCACAGGGAGGCTCCTGGGGAAGGTTTGGGAATGTGGGAGCCAGGAACCAAGAGGCCCACGCCCTGCTCCTGCTTCCTGCTGAGGGATCCACACAGGGAAGCTGTCAGGAACTGCTCATCAGTGCTGATACCACTGTGAGTGAACTAATAGGAGCCTGTTGGGATGGAAAAAGAAGGTTCTAGACCCAGCTTCGCCCTGACCAGCCTTGAGCTTAGAGCAAGTTACTGGGTCTGATAGCACATCCTCTCAGTTGTGACAGCCTTAACCCTGCCCCGAGGCCTCGTGGTTTTCAGATGGGGCAAAGTCACCCACAGCGCTCATAAAGTATGTCGGTACTAGGGACCCCTGTTTTCCTCCACCCAGACTAACTAACCTGCCTTGACAGCCCCTCGCTGCCATGTGGAACCAGTCACAGAAGTACTATGCATTCCATTTAGGAGAAGTCTCTTGATTGACTCTCCTGGGGCCGGCTTCTCAGAGTTCCTGTTCCTTTTGCTGTGTGAGAAGCTACTCACACTTTATATAGATAGACGATGACTGTGTGGGTCTGGAATTCTGCAAAGTCTTGGCTGGAATGGCTGTCCTGGCCCCACAGCATCTGGGCCTCAGCTGGAAAGACTCTCAGGTTTGGATTTGTTGAAATGGCTAGGTGCTGGGGGGCTGGGTGGGAAGATGCACTCCACACCAGGTCCCTCTTGCACACAGTGGCTAGTGGACAACCCCAGCTGAGACTGTCCACCAGAGGGCTTTCACGTGGCCCCTCTGGGGTCCTCTGGTGTGGCAGCTGGATTCCGGAGGACTCTCCTCAGCAGGGCACTGTTAGAGGATAAGTGCTGAAGATCACCAGGAGGAACTGAAGCTCTTGTCCTGCCCACCGGAGGGCCATCTGGAGCATTCTCCTCAAGCCCACGGATGGAGGTCATCACCATCTTTCAGGTTCAAAACCAGGAGACCTGGACTCCCCATCTCAATGAGAGGAGCGTCCAGGAATTTGGGGCCAGAATATATATATATATTCTTCTTTTAGTTGTAGACGGACACAATATCTTTATTTTATTTATGTATTTTTATGTGGTGCTGAGGATCTAACCCAGTGCCTCACGCATGCGAAGCCAGCACTCTACCACTGAGCCACCACCCAGCCCGCTCATCACACTTTTTCCTTTTCCTTCTCTTGCCTTCTCGACACTGCTCTGCTGGCCTGCTGACTCCTAGGACAGCTCACCATGGGCCAGCCTTCACTTGCCAAACCACCAGCCCTCAGTCCACCCACCGCAGCCACCTGTCTACTGGGCTTTCACGCTCTCGTCATGCCAAGCCCTAGCGCCAGCAGCCAGGCTGCCCTGAGCCCGGGTCCTGGGAAGTGGTGCACAGAAGCCAACCCCGTGTGGCCTTTGCATGCCCAGTGCCTGTTCCTGGGGGCTCTTCTCCCTCGTGACAGCCATTTCCATTGCCTCCCTCACTATTCCTGATTAAAACAAGCCCTGGTACCCTGAGGGGACCCCACCAGAGTGCTATCTCTAGATGGACACCAAATCTGTCCCATCCTGCAGCTGCCTGGGCCAGTCCTGGGCCAGTCCTCCGTGATCTCCCCACTCGCTGGTGTGGATGCCGTTCTGTCCAGTCACGTACAGTCCCAGGCCCCTCACCTAGAACAGGCGACCTCAGGTTGTCACCCACAGACTCCTGCTCTGAGGCTCCAGAGTTGCTCCTGTGGAAGGCTGCCACCCCCTGGGGCAGCTCAGACGTTCCCGCGGCAGCAGACCCAGACCTCCCTGTGACCTTCCCACGTGGCCTCAGTTGCTCATCGTCTAGGAGTGATTCACACACTTTCATGCCCTAGTAGGCCATGGAGGCTTTCAGGGAAGAGACCAGGTTTTCCTGCTTGTTTTCCTGCTTGGATGCCTGGCTTGCAGCAGGAGAGGGAGCTGTTGAGTCAATGGGTTAGTGAGGGGACAGCAATGTTGTCTGCAGGCGGGGTCTTTCCACACAGCACACGTGTCTATGTGCATATAGACACAAGTCTATCTGTGCAGCAGGTATGTCTGTGCATGTGCATAGGATGTGTGGTGTGTGCACATACATGTGCATGTGTGCGCGTGTGTGTGTGTGTACGTGCCCATGAACACAGGGGTTTGTATCTCACAGGCAAAGTTTTACAAACCGGACGACAGGTGGAAATCCCTATCTGAATTTATCACCTTTGGTCGTTGTTACAGCCTCACTTCTACTTCTATTCTGGCTTGTTTAGACTTCTGAGTAGCTGTGAGGATATTTGCTTTGACCAACAAATAGAACAAGAGAATTGAGTGGTCTGCATGCTATGATTAACATCAATTTTATAGAATTTAGATAACTTAGCTGCATTTCCCAGCTTGTACTTGGGGCTCTAAGGTTTATGCAAGACTGCTCTTTCAAAGACAACTGCGTCTTAGATCCAAGAGCAGATAAAGACAGAAGCACTTAGATGCTGGTCAAAGACAGCATTTTGTGCTTGTGGTACCTTGTGCAGACCGATTATAACTTCCAAACTAAATCATACAGTTGTTTGTTGTTGCAATTGATTTTTTATTTCAGTGCTAAGGCCTTCTGTATGCTATACAAATGCTCTACCATTGAGCTATATCGCCAGCTTTAGCTATAGAAATCTAGGTCTATAGAAATCTTGGTCCTTGTCATTTAGCTTCCAATATTGTTGCTCAGAGTCCTAGTCCTTTTTATTTCACTCTTCATCTTTGTATGAACCCCAATCTTTTTTTCTGACAGCTTTCAGATATTTTCTTTATCCATAGGAATCTGAAGATTCACCAGGTGTGGCACACAGGCTGTAATCCCAGTGATTTGTGAGTCTGAGGCAGGAGGATTGTTAAGTTCAAGATCACATTCTGCAACCTAGTGAGACCATGTCTCAGAAAATAAAAAGGGCTGGGGTACATTGCCCCATTACTTCCTCCCTGCCTCCCCTCACAAATACATCTAGAAGTTCTGGCTATGATTATCTTCAAAATTCATTGCCAAGAACTTGGGGCACCTGCTCAAGCTATAATCTTACATGTTTCAGTTCAGGGAGACTTTGTTAATTTTCTATTTAAGATCATATTTTTTCCTGTTGTTTCTGGAAACTCTAGCTCATCAGTTTTGGATCCTTCTGGATTGATCCTCCAAGTTTTAGGTTGATTCTATATTTTTCATCATTTCCTCTTTGTGTTGTATATGTTAACAAATATTTGTGTGCAGAATGAATTTCAGCAATCTGCACTGACCACATACTGAGCAGTGTTTTTCGACTGTCTCTGTGCCTGCTGGCCATTTCAGTATCTTCTTTTGTGAGGTGTCCATTCAAGTCTTTTGTCCACCTTTTCTGGAATTGTCTTTTTATGATCGAGTTGCAGATCTTTGATGTTCTGCATACAAGCCCTTTGTCAGGTATAGGTTTGGTAAATGCTTTCTTACATATTGGATTTTAATGATGAAAAGAAACTTTAATTTCGCTAAAGGCTAGTAGTTTATCATTCTTTCCATTTGTGATTATATTGTCTGTCTGCTACAGAGCTGCATATGTATTCTCCACATTTTCTTCAGGAAACTGTAATTTGGGGCTTCTTTCTATTGATTCTTTTCCCCTCTGGTTACTGTTTACATTTTCCTGCTACTTCTATATTCAGAAACTTTTAACACTGGTTATTGTAAGTGCTCCGTGGTTCAGGGAGAATGGCTTTTGTTCTTTCCCTGGGAGGATGGAAGGCTCCCCACAAGTCCAGGCCATGAATACACAGGCAGCTCAGCTGGTTCCCGCTGAGGTCTGGCGTCAGGTTTTGGTGGGGCAGGTGGACAGAGCCCCTGCTCCAGGGCTCCAGCGAGGGTGGCCTTTCTGTGTTCCACCAATGCCCAGGAGTCCGAGCGCTGGTTCTGTTTCCGCCACAGTGGCTGGAGCTCCCGGTCTTGCTGTGTGGAGTGGCCTGTCATCTCTGCCCACCCAGCACCTCCACGGCTGCTCCCTTCCGGGCCTCGAGAGCCCGCTTAGGCACGCTGCACACCCCAGCCACGTGGCTTTCTGGAGCTCCTGCTCTGTGTAGCTCTGACCTCTCCCGACCCTGCCAGGCCCGCCCGTGATCATGGCCACCCAAGCTTCCCTCTCTCTCTCACTGTGCGGGTCCACTGCTTCCCGGGAGAGAGCACGGGTGCAAATGTGCAGTTGGTGTTGTGTGTCTGCGTCCTGTCGCGGCCGCAGCCCTGCAGGGTGCCTGGTGCGGAAAACCTGGATGCACATCTTTTATCAGTTTTATAGTCATTTTTTAACAACCTCCAAAGTCAGGAGATAGACCAGGTGGGCTAGGCCAGGTGGGCTTCCCAGTGTCCTCAGGGTACAACCTCCCTCCTCCCCTGACCTCAGGGCAATCCTGCCTCCTGTAGCAGCAGCTTCACTCTCCACACTGGCACCCCCAAGGCTACATTCCCTCCATTTTTAAACGTGCCTCTTTACATCAGTCTCAAGGGGCAGCTTCCCACAGCTCCGAGCTCTGAGGCATCCAGCTTTTATTCAGGGCACCCCCGCGTGGAGGCTGGAAGGTTCCTCTGCTCCTCTGATTCTGTGTACACGTGTAGTCGGCTGTAGAAGCTCACTGCGGCCGGCCCGGGTTCGGTTTCTGTAACAAAACTACCTTGCAGGTGGTTTTCCACCCAGGGGAGCTGCCTGGTGCCCTGGTTGGTGTGAGGGGCTGCAGTCTTTTATGCTCGATGACGAGTCCCTGGGGTTGAAGAATAGCAGGATTCTGTCATTCTTCCTTACTTGCTCAAAATTTCTATGTGGTGACATTTTCCCTCAGTACTACTGGGAACCGAACAGTAACATCCCGAATGAGAAAGGCACAGTAAGTCCCTCCATTCCTTCCCTTTGTGTTCAGTTTTGAGTAAAGAGTTGATTTCCTAGCATCTCTTCAGGGTGGCCAGATGTGTGTATATGTGACTGTGTGTGTGTGTGTCAGTGTATGTGTGTGTGTGTGTATGCGGAGGTGTGTGTGGTGTGTGTGTAGGTGTGTAGTATGTGTGTATGTGTGTAAGTATATGTGTGTGAGTGTATGTGTGCATGAGTGTATGTATGTGTAGGTGTGTGTGGTGTGTGTAGGTGTGGTGTATGTGTGTAAATGTGTGTGTATGCATAGGTGTGTGTGGTATGTGTGTGTGGTATGTATGTGTAGGTGTGTGGTGTGTGAGTGTATGTGTGTAAGTGTGTGTGTGTGTTTCAATCTGTTGCAGTTAACGTGCTCACTGATGTTCCAATGGTCCAATTTTGCACTGGTGGTAGGTCTACAACTTGACATCTGTATCCTATTAGCATGACCTGGTAGTCTTTGGTAGCTTTCTTGCTCTCTGATAAAATGTTCTGGATTCATTTTCTACATATTCTGCCTCAGACCTAGAATCAGCTACTTCTCCAAAAACCCTCGGCACCCCACTCTCCTCCCCTGGGAAATGGCACTCCAAAGCAGTATTGAATGGGGAACATTCACTCACACTGGGTTGATGAGTGCTTTAAAGTTTTTCACAGAACACATTCGTGCGTGTATAGATCTGTCTCTCTGCCTACCTGTACACGACTCATGAATATCAAACAGTGTGCTGCTAGTGTGGCTGTGGACGAGCTGACAAATGAAGCAGAAAAGAGAACCAAGGGAAAGGCCACCTTCAATATGGAGCTTGGATTGACATCAGAGAGAGCATTACAGATATGTAAGTAAAGAAGGAACTATGTAACTATTTAACATAAATAAGGCTGGGACAAAATGAAACTTGGTCCCTTCCTCACTCCATACACAAAAATCACAAATGAAGAGATTGAGGATTTAATATGGAAAGTGACACTTTATAACTTTTAGAAGAATACATAGAATAATAGAGGTAGTAAGATTGGCTTCTGAGTACTATCCTCCACTAAAAGGAAATAGGGGTCCTCGGAGCATGGCTGACTGCAGAGCTGGGTTACAGAAACACAAGATGAGCCTGTTACAGGGCCGGGGCCTTCTGGGGAACCGAGGCAGTGGGAACCTTTAGCCCCTGGTTCTTGTGATCGAGTCAGGAAGTTTCAGATATGTTTCTCAGTGAACAGGCATGAGTTTATTGAAGGACTAGGAAAAGGGAAAGGGGACATTCTCATGGGAGAGAGTGAGTCCTCTCAAAGAGGAGAGGCACAGCACGCCCTCCTGCGTGTCAGTTTTACTGGGGATCTCAGGGGAGTTTCCAGAGAGTCCCACCCAGGTCCACTGCTTGGCTTATGACTGACAGGAGGGTGACGTCATACGTTCAAGTCCCCGCTGCGATGACAACTCCAGGCTACTCCGGACCAGTTCTAACTGGATTCCTGACCATAACTTCTTACGGAGTTCATGATCAGGAGGAATCGTCCTTCTCTCCCTGAGTTTTCGATCTGGTCTATAAAATGTGTCCCCCTTCAGGGTGACTTGGGCTCCTCTTGGTGACATTATTTCAGGTCTGCACTTCTCCTGCAGAATACAGGTGGTTTGCTGAGGAATGTGGCATGGCCTGCCCACTTAGGCCAGGAAGAGACAGCATGTGGGGTCAGCAGAGTGGGCCCAGTTTATGGGATCATCCCCTGAGCCTCGTGTTCTCACCACAGGAGTGTCTGTCCCCTATCAAACCAGAAAGTAAGGACATGCTTAAAAATAATAAAAATATGTCGAAGGACAAGGGGGTAGGAGGAAACCAACTGGCCAAATCTGGGACAATCTGAGCAGCAAAATAAAACAATGAGAATAATGGATTATAACTTATTGGATAAAACAAAAACCTATGAGTCACACTGATGTAGCTAAATAAAGCAAGCAAAACTCCTCCTTAGAGTGGAACACCGACTAATAAATGTAGATGTTGAGATAGAGTTTAAAAAACAAAGACCAGGGGCTGGGGATACAGCTCAGTTTGTAGAGTGCTTGCCTTGCGTGCACAAGGCCCTGGGTTCAATCCCCAACACCACACACACACAAAAAAGACAAAATCTCTCCTTCTTACACACAGCCGTCACAGTAGTAACTGGCTCAAGGAAAGAAGTATCCACTGATGCCCTCTAGTTTCCTCCCGGCATACCTCAGATTTCTCCTCATCTTGGTGGTTTAGGACAACAATTGACTACCCCCCAGGTTCTCTGGGGCAGGGTGTGGGAGCAGATTTGCTGGGTGATTCTGGAGTGGGACCTCCCTTGAGGCTGCAGTCAGGGGTTCCCAAGCCTGAGGCTGGGATGTCCCCAGGCTTGACTGAGATGGAAGGTCATCTCCAGATGACGCACTCACGTGGCTGTTGCAGGGAGGCCCAGGCCCTCACCCCGTGTGCCTGGCTCCTCTGGGGAAGAGGTCCAGAGCAAGGTGGGAGCCCACGAGGCTTCCTGTATGCCTGAAACTTGGAGGTGAATTTCATTATACCCTCAACACCTCACTGGATTTTGTTGGGGCGGGGATGCAGGGATGTAGGTCAGGATCACTGGTACCAATCTGGAGAATGGCTGCCAGATGCCAAAATTAGTAGGGCAATTTGATGAGAGACAGCATATTCATAGTCTCCAAGTGCCTCTTCATGAAATACCAATGACCAAAGGAAAACAATGATTTTGAATGAGAAACCTGAAAGCCACCACTTAGCCAAGTGATCAGAATTTGCACCACCAATTACAGGACAAGCTGATATCAGGGGCACCTAATCCAATGCAACGAGGTGGTGCTCCTCAGTGCTCAGGTGGTGCTCCTGCCCCAAACTCATTACTTAAATCTACCCATGAGAAGACATCAGATGAGCTCTAAACGAAGGACATTTTACAAAATATTGTCCTCTCAGAATAGCAGTGTTCTGGTAGGTGGAGAAAGGATAGAATCACTCCAGATTCAAGGATACTAATGCTGGGTGTGGAGGCACATGCAGAAGATCGTGGGTTTGAGGCCAGCCTGGGCCACATAGTCATACACCGTCTCAAAAACAAAACACTAAATTTCTTCTTAATAGATTCTAAAGAAGTATGATAACTGATGATTTTGAACTGAATCTTAAAATGGGAGGAAATGTTGCTAATGAGAATATTGTTGAAGCAATTGGAAAATCTTGAATAGGAACCAACGAATCAATGCAGGTGCAATGGGCCACCCAGTTCATACGGAGTCCCTGAGAGCTGATCGGTCAATAGTATGCAAGTTTTTGACCTGTTGGTTAAACTGTTAGTAACCTGAAATCAGCCATGGTGAGCTGTTAACCACAGGAACCAGCAAATGATAAGAACCAGGTTCCTTTTCCCTTCCCAGGGTGCCAGCTTGCCACTTGATAATAGTATTGGGATAGCACTCCATTTCCTCTGCAAATAGCAGTGTGCTGTGTGACGCCGTGGGCCAGCTGCTCAGGGAACACACAGCGAGCGCAAAGGGACCTTGGCACCTGCCTCTCACTCAGGTGGGTCAGAGTACACAGATCAGCAGGGCCACAGGTAGATCAGTGGACAGCAAAGGCCTAGCAAAATTGTGACAATGGATAAAACTGGATAAAGAGCTATTTGTGGGATTCTCACGACTCTTCTGTAAGTTTATTTTTTTTCCAAGATGAAATGGTTAAAAAACATCTCCACACCAATGTTTCCTGGGTTATTGATGCAGGAAGGATCACTAACTCGCCCAAAGCCATAGAAATATGGATCTATGGCCAAAATCTCACGACACGGAGAAGTGGCCTTTTCTTAAAGACTTTCAAAAATGTTAAAAAGTTTCATGATAAAATTAATGTGTGAACAGCTTTTAGGTTTTAAAAGTAACCTGTTATGTGTAAACCTTTACATTAAAAATAACATTGTTTTGTTTCCTTTCTGGTGTTATAGTTGCAATGTTTCATTGGCTACAGAATCTAGAGTTGCCCAGAAGAGCTGGTGGTCACTTGACCAAGCAAGAAAGAAGAAATGTATTAGAAGGCAGAGGGAATTTAATGTGGATCCAAAAAAAATGTACAAAAAGTAGTCTATAAAGTTGACAAATTGCACTTACATAACACTAATTATAAATAGGGAATCATTCTGCAGCATGTTTTCTCAAAATAGCTCTATTGACATTGTGGGCCTGGTAATTCTGTGCTGTCCAGGTCTATTCCAGGTAGTGTGAGACATCTGAAGCACCCCTGGCCTCTACTACTGGATGCCAGCAACAGAGCCCCTACAACCACCACCAAGAAAACATGCCTCCAGACATTGTCAGATATCCTTTGGGAGGGCATAACTGTCCCAGTAGAGAAGCACTGTTTCAAATATAGAAAAGTCAAAGAAAAAGGAAGATTGGTATAAGATCATCCATACACATATATGAAAGAAATATCAAGACAGCAAGAATTTTTTAGTGGGCATATCCCAAATTGGGTGTATATTTTAATCTTGTGTATTTTTTAGATTCATTAATTAAATAAGTGCAATATTCTATTTCACATACATTTTAGAGAATTAATATATATCAGTTTTGGAATTTAAATAGCACTGGCAGTAAGGCCATCATCATCCTAAATGGAGAAAAATTGGAAGCATTCCTTCTAAAACTGGGAACAAGACAGGGATGCCCTCTCTCACCACTCTTATTCAATATAGTCCTTGAAAACTCTAGCCAGAGCAATCAGACAGACGAAAGAAATTAGAGGGATATGAATGGGAACAGAAGAACTCAAACTATCATTATTTGCAGATGACATGATTCTATACTTAGAGGATCAAAAAACTCCACCAGAAAACTTCTAGAACTGATAAACGAATTCAGCAAAGTTGCAGGATATAAAATCAATATCCATAAATCAAATGCATTTCTATACATCAGCAATGAGTCCTCTGAAAAAGAAATTAGAAAAACTACTCCATTCACAATAGCCTCCAAAAAAAATAAAATACTTGGGAATCGATCTAACAAGAGTGGTGAAAGACCTCTACAATGAAAATTACAAGACACTAAAGAAATAAATTAAGAAGATCTAAGAGGATGGAAAGACCTCCCATGTTCTTGGATAGGAAGAATCAATATTATTAAAATGGCCATACTACCCAAAGCACTATACAGATTCAATGCAATCCCAATTAGAATCCCAAAGTCCTTTCTTATAGAAATAGAAAAGGCAATCATGAAATTCACTTGGAAAAATAAGAGACCCAGAATAGCTAAAGCAATCCTGAGAAAGAAGAGTGAAGCAGGAGGTATTGCAATACCAGACTTTAAACTTTACTACAAAGCTATAGTAACAAAAACGGCATGGTACTGGCACCAAAATAGACATGTAGACCAATGGTACAGAACAGAAGACACAGAGAGTAATGCACAGAAATACAGCTATCTCATACTAGACAAAGGTGCTAAAAACATACATTGGAGAAAAGATAGCCTTTTCAACAAATGGTGCTGGGAAAACTGGAAATCCATATGCAGTAAAATGAAACTAAACCCCTCTCTCTCACCATGCACAAAACTCAATTCAAAGTGGATCAAAGACCGAGGAATTAGATCAGAGAACCTGCATCTAATTGAGGAGAAAGTAGGTCCAAATCTCCATCACGTGGGATTAGGCCCCGAATTCCTTAACAAGACTCATATAGCACAAGAAATAAAAGCAAGAATCAATAAATGGGATGGACTTAAACTAAAAAGCTTCTTATCAGCAAAATAAACTATCAATGAAGTGAACAGAGAGCCTACATTCTGAGAGCAAATTTGTGCCACACGCACATCAGATAGAGCACTGATCTCCAGGATATATAAAGAACTCAAAAAACTTAACACCAAAAAAACAAACAACCCAATCAATAAATGGGCTAAGGAGCTGAATAGAAACCTCTCAGATGAAGATACACAATCAATAAACATATATATGAAGAAATGTTCAATGTCTCTAGCCATCAGAGAAATGCAAATCAAAACTACCCTCAGATTTCATCTCACCCCAGTCAGAATGGCAGCTATCCAAAATACCAGCAACAATAAGTGCTGGTGAGGATGCGGTGAAAAAGGCATACTCAGACATTGCTGGTGGGACTGCAAACTGGTGCAACCAATCTGGAAAGCAATATGGAGACTTCTTAAAAAACTTGGAATGGAACCACCATTTGACCCAGCTATCCCACTCCTTGGCCTATACCCTAAAGACTTAAAAACAGCATACCACAGTAATGCAGCCACCTCAATGTTTATAGCAGCACAATTCCCAATTGCAAAACCGTGGAAGCAACCCAGATGCCCTTCAATAGATGAATGGATAAAGAAACTGTGGTACATATACACAATGGAATATTATTCAGCAATAAAAGAGAATAAAATTATGGCATTCACAGGTAAATGGATGGAATTGGAGGACATTATGCTAAGTGAAGTAAGCCAATCCCAAAAAAACAAATGCCGAATGTTCTCTCTGATTAGTGCATGCTGATTCATAAGGGGGGTGGGAATGGGGAACATAGAAGAAATGGAGGAACTCTGGATGGGGAAGGGGGGAGGTGGGGGGAGGGAAAGGGGAATGGGTGTAGCAAAGATGGTTGAATGAGATGGTCATCACTATCCTAGGTGCATGTATGAAGACATAAATGGTGCGACTCTATCTGGTTTGCAACCAGAGAAATGGAAAAATTGAGCTCTATATATGTACTATGACTTGAAATTCATTTAAATAAATTAATAAAATAAATAAATAGATAAATAAATAGCACTGGCAGGTGGAGCTGGAGATGTAGCTCAGTGTTAGTCTACATGCTTAGCATGCTGGCTTGTGAGGCCCTGGGTCCAATCCTCAGCACCAAAAATATTTTAAAATGAACACAAATAAAATGATTCTGACATCTACTGTTTTTAATTAATTTATCTCTGTCCCAGTGTATTTGCCAGAATCTGAGCCTAAATGTCAAAGATATTTAAGTAATGGGTTAAGATAGCAGGCTAACAGTAATTTGAAGCAATTTAAAACATTGTGGTTCTTCACGTAGTGGAGTAGGACATAGCTACTGGAACACTGGAAATGTGCATTTTTAAGGCTTGTATGAACCAGATATTGCTATGTTGCTATGGTTACAGCTTTTGAACCAATCAATTCTGCATAGACATGCACTTAGCAACAAGGCAATTAAAGTTATGAAGTGGGCTTGGCAGTAAAGGGAAATGAAGGAATAAGTAAATAACAAGATTCTCAGGGAAATAGTAGAGTAGGAAAAAACATATTCATATTGATCTTAGTTTTTAAGAACATCTAGGAGCTGGGGCTGGGGCTCAGTACTAGAGGGCTTAGTTAGTATTTGGGTTCAAGCTCCAGACAACACCCCACCCCCAAAAAATCTAATTTAAAGACATGAATTAAATGGACAGTCAACCAACAACATTAGCTGCCGACTCTAACACTGCAGGGGAGGAAACTGTGTTCCCGGCACCCATCTGAGATTCTTTGGTCAAGGCTCTGTAAACTACACAGGATGAAGAGAAAAACACATGTTCATTCCCCTGAGTGGGGTGTACCCAGGGAGGCACTTGGTGGAGAGCAGCTCGAGGGGTTGTTGGAACCCAGGCTCATGCAGCCTCTTAGCAGGAACAATCGATGTTAGAGAAGTGACGGGACAAAGGCCTGGGTCTCCAGGGCAGCAGGCTATGGGTAGCTGAGCTGTGGAGAATGGAGGAGGACCAGGGCCCACTGCTGCGGTGGGTTGCTACACAGATGCCTTGGGTGCCCCCTGGGGCCAAGCAAGGCCACTCTTTTCTCCAGGGATCAACCTCTCTCCATCCTGGTAGAGAGGGGAGGCCTTTAGGCAAATAGGCAGAAGGCAGAGCACCTTTTAAAAACGTTATCTGCCTGGAATCATTTGTTTTCAGCTCAAGATCATCCTTAGGCCAAAATGGGGGAACAGTTGGGGGTGGCGAATTCTGGTATCATATCTTTGAGCAGGTAATCAGAAATGATGTCAGTTGTCCTGCTGCACACTGCCCCCTGGTGGCTGTGGCTTTGAAGCTGTTTTGAGAAAGGAGAACCTCTCCCTAGTCTCTTGCATTTCACAATTCCTTCATTCCATTTTTCTACTTTACTTACTTCTATTTAATTACATTATTTTGTGGTTTGAATGTGTCACTAGAAAATTCATGCGTTAGAAGCTTGATCTCCAGTTTCATATGCTGATGACATCTGGGTTTTGGGGAGGGTTAGGATTATTTATATGAGGTCGTGGGAGCAGAGCTCCATCATGACATGATAGCTTTATAGGAAGGAAGGATCTGAGCTGGCACGTGTTGTCTCTCCACACGACTCTCTACCACTGGTGATGTGGTAAGAAGGCCACCTTGATACCAGATTTCCCAGCCTCCAGAACCACAAGCTAAATAAACCTCTATTCTTTATAAACTACCCAATCTGCACCATTCAGTTATACCAACAAAAAGTAAACTAACAATTATCTTCTGTAAATATTAGGAGAGAGTGAAATATCATGGAAAGAGCAGGAGCTGGGAACCAAATAGACTTGAGTGGCTGATCTTGGCTGTGTGACTGTGGACACACCACCTCAATTTTTGGAGCTTTAGGTCTCATCTGTAACAAGTCAGGAAAAAAATTCAGTTTGCTCAGAGCATCACTGAGAAAATGAAATTAGCTGTATGTTAAAACAATAATATTTTTATTGTGCTTTCTATGTTTCAGATATTAAATATTGCCTACCCATCTAATTATGCATATTCATACATTCACACATATACATATGTGATTTTTATCTCCATATACACATGAGAAACTGGCACAGAGAGGTTAAGTAACTTTCTGTGGTCAACAGAACCACTAAAGGTATTCAAACCTATGCACTGTAGCTCTGGAATCCATGTTTTTGACTACCGCACACCCTGGTATCAATAAGTGTTTGTCAAAATAAGATACTAAGCAATTTTGCTAAGTTTTCCAGATGTGCTATGTCTTTTGCACAATCTTAAGATATTTGAGGAAATCAATGAGTCCTGGTATTATGAGGTGACCAGCACCCCACCAGGGTAGGTTCCTGCTTAAGAGGTGTGGGCCACCTGGGAAGTAAAAAGTCTGAAATAATTAGTGAGAAAGAGCCAGAGCCAGAAATGAAGTATAAAAGGGGAGCTCCTGATGGGTCTTCTATCCTGATAGAAGTTGAAACTGAAAACTGGCCGGCATTCTTCACTTAAGGGGGAGTACATCAAAGGCAGGGACAGTTTCAGTGGGAGGAGTGTTGCAGTAACCACGTTGATTGGCATTTTGGCAAGCCACACTCAGCTCCCAGAGGCTGTGTGGCTCCAGTGGGTCACTCCTCTCCCGAGCTGTGCTGACCTTGAGATGGAGCTGGGTAGGATGCCATGTGAACCAAGTGTTCTCAAACCAGCAGGGTTGCTGCTGGGAGTTTCTGATACCAGGCTTCCCTGCCTAATGGCTTCAACATTGTCTTAGTTCACACACAATTCACAGATAGCTTCCCGCACCCTGCAGAAACTTATTCCTTCTCCACTGCCTGATCCTTGCAAGAATAGGACACCTGACCCCAGGTGAGAAAGTCTGAGTACAGATTGATACTCTTTTTGTGATTCAAGATACGTTTTTAACTTTTAACATTAAAGACACATTTTATTTCAAGAAAATGCAAGCAGAAAGTCAGAAGGCATTTCCTTGTTCTATCCTCTCAAGTTTATTCTTATTAGAATCTAGATGTTTCAAACTTAAAGTTACTGGAACAGATTTGTGATGGTTAGTTTTATGTGTCTACTTGACTGGGCCATGGATATTTGGATATTTGGTCAAATGTTATTCTGGATATGCCTGTGAGCACGGTTAAGTTGGTAAACTGAGTACAGCAGAATGTGTTCCCTAATTGGATGGGCTTCACCCAATCAGCTGAAGGCCTGATGAAACAGAAAGGCTGACCGCTCCCGGTAAGAGTCTTCCCTGCCTCCTGACTGTTACACAGGGACATCAGCTTTTTACTTGCCTTTAGACTCAGACTGAAACACTGACTCTCCCTTGGTCTCAAGCCTGCTAGCCTTTGGCCAGGAAGCACGCCATCCACTCTCCCGAGTCTCCTGCTTGCCAACCCACTCAGCAGATCTCAGGTCTGTCATCTGTGATGGTCCCATGAGCCAATTCTTTACAATAAATTTCTTTGTGTATACATATGTATATATGTATGTGTATGTATATATGTACACATACACAGTTTCTGCTTCTTTGGAAAAAAAGAAATATAATATCCACATTTCTCAGCTCTATCCTTTCCTTTTCAGGTTCACTTGTGACCTTATCTGAGGCCCTTCTTAACCCTTCCTTGGACTGCTGGAGTGACTTCCTTGTTTCAGTGTTATCACATCTAATCTGCCCATCCCCTCTTGCTTCCAGAGTGCTCTAAATCCAAAGAGGCTACTGGCCACATTCCTTTTTTTAAGTATATCTTTTAGTTGTAGATGGACACAACACCTTTGTTTTATTTATTTATTTTTAGGTGGTGCAGAGGATTGAGCCCAGTGCCTCACACAAGCTGGGCAAGCGCTCTACCACAGAGCTGTAACCCCAGCCGGCCCACATTGCTTGTGTTAGCATGCCACTTCATACCTCCAGGATGAACGTCAGATTTGTCACGTTGGTGGGTGAAACCCTCGCAATCTGGTCACCTCATCCAGACCTCACCACTGGCCCTCCCTGTGCGGAGGAAACTGGCTAGGTCCCTTGGCCCTGCCCCTTGTGTGTCTGGTTACTTCTGTTTGGAAGGCCTCTCTTCCTTACTTGCCAGGAAACCTCCTTTTACTACAGGTGTTCAGTAGCACTCCGTTAGGAAGCTAACACCACCACGGGCTGAGTGGCTTAGACAACAGAAACTTATTTTCTCACACCTCTGGAGGTAGAAATTTCAAGATTATGTGGCAGCAGTTTTGGTTTCTGCCTGCGTGGTTTACAGGCACGATGGAAAGAATTCTGGTCTCTTTTCCTCTTCTAAGGACACCAATCCTATTGGATTATGACCTCACACAACCTTTACTGCCCCTGTGGGCCTGCTCTCCAAATATAGTCACACTGGAGTTTATGGCTCAGCACATGAATTTTGGAGGTACACTGAGCCATGACCCTATCCTCTGCTCTTCTTGACTGTCTGGCTGCTCCTTTCCTTATCCTCTCCAGAACCTCATTCTCAATCTTTTCAGTTTTAGGAGTTATCTGTATGAATCCCTGAACTGTCAGCTCCCTGACTGAGGGAAATGAGCTCTGTTTCCTTACCACCTAATTTAGGGCCTAGAATATAGTAGGTGTTCAATTTGTCAATTCAAGGGATTTCAAATTGTCTTCCAGATGTCCAAAGCTGCATGTTCAGTAGAAGCTTCAAATGGTTCATTCCCCAAAGCAATGCATCCTTGTCTATATCCCACGCAGCTTATCCGACACAGCTCCTGAATCCTGCTTCTGCCAATGATACTTTGTTCTCACTTCCCACTAGGTCAAGCTTTCCAGCCTCTGCATGTGTTTCCTTCCCTAGATACAGCACTATTCCCTTTGTCTTTCCCTTGTCTACATGTTTCATGGATGTCCTTCCTGTCTTCCCCATTTTCTCCCCATGCTCTAACTCTAACCAGATCAGAGTCTACAGTCAGCCACTGGAGTACCATTTCCAGACCCTTTACTTTAAAGCTCAGGTCATCTTTTATGTTTGGAATGATCTTTTCTCAAATTAATCTGATTTAATTATTCTCCTAAGTCCATCTCAAAGCTAACTTCTTAATGAATCTTTTCTCTGTAGAAAGCTTTGAATGTAGCTTCATTCAAATTCAGTTTTTCCTGTATTCTCATCCAACAACCATTAATACAGAAGACGTTTTTTAGCACTTGCATCTCAAATTATAATCTGCAGATACCTGCACCAAGATAAAAGAAGACTCCTAGGCCCGGCCACAGACCTTGTGGAAGACAAGGTCTATGCATGCTGTTTCCCATGCATGCTGCAGTTTGGGATTCCTTTTCCCTCCCCAACCATTTTTGCAAAAGGATTTAAACACACAGGAGTAAACACTAGGACAACGCCAGCGCACTGAGCCGTCATTCCCTGCCTCCACCCGAATACAGACTCACTTTCTCTGAGAAAGTGTTCAGACACATAAACACGCACGTAAGCACACTCTGATACATACAAACAGACACCGAGGCAGACCCTGCCCGCCGAGGCCTCTCGCAGCTGGCTCGCAGCTGCGCAGCGCGCTGGACCAAGAGCCAGCCACGACCCGATAAGAGGATTGGGACAAAAATCCCGCAGCGCAGACCCGGCGCTCAGACGCCTGGCCCTCTACCACGCCCCATGCCCCGCCCCGAGCCATAGGCCACGCCCCCAGAACCCTGAGGCCTCGACGTGCGTCGAGTCCACGCCCGTGCGTCCGACGTCCCCTGCGAGGCCCCGCCCCACAAACCCCGATCTTGACGTGCGTGGAGTCCTCGGCCCCTGCGTCCCGACGTTTCGCCCTCTCTCGTCCACCGGTGGTCTCGAGGCCCCGCCCCCGACGTGAGGGGCGGGGTTCGTTGCGTCGCTGCGCCGTGCGGCTTCTGCGACGGCCGTTGGCCGTTGGCGCGGCTTGGACGGTTGTCTTGGAGAAGCAAGATGGCGGCGACGGCGGCCGCGGTGGTGGCCGAGGAGGACACAGAGCTGCGGGACCTGCTGGTGCAGACGCTGGAGAACAGCGGCGTCCTGAACCGCATCAAGGTGCGCGGACGCCGACCGGTGGCGGGGAGGGGCCGGGCTGGCGGGCGCGCCCTCCTGTGGGGGCGGGTGAAGAGGGCGCGGGCCGGGGGCGCGGGGTGGCCGCCCGCCGCTGGGGTCGGGGCCGGGGGCGCGGGGTGGCCGCCCGCCGCTGGGGTTGGGGCCGGGGGCGCGGGCTGGGGGCGCGGGGTGGCCGCCCGCCGCTGGGGTCGGGGCCGGGGGCGCGGGGTGGCCACCCGCCGCTGGGGTCGGGGCCGGGGGCGCGGGCTGGGGGCGCGGGGTGGCCGCCCGCCGCTGGGGTCCGGGCCGGGGGCGCGGGCCGGGGGCGCGGGGTGGCCGCCCGCCGCTGGGGTCGGGGCCGGGGGCGCGGGGTGGCCGCCCGCCGCTGGGGTCGGGGCCGGGGGCGCGGGGTGGCCGCCCGCCGCTGGGGCCGGGGCCGGGGCCGGGGGCGCGGGCCGACTGCCCTCTTCGGGTCGCCTTGGAGCCTGAAGGCCGCCGCCGCCGGAGCTCCCGGGCCGTGCCCGCCGGACCAGGTGATTGGCTCCAAGCCCTCTCCTTCTCTTTCTCAAGGCTGAACTTCGTGCAGCTGTGTTTTTAGCACTAGAAGAGCAAGAAAAAGTAGAGGTACGAAGTCTCTAGATTTTAGTGTCGCCATTCACTAATGCTTAATTTGTAGTTAAGCTTTAAAGTATGGTTTGTCGCACAGTCGCGGTGTGAACCGCCAAATGTCATGTTTCTTTATGACTGGGAGGGAGCCCGCATTATTCTTTTGTGTATCTTTTCGAATTTTGGAGTACTCTTAAAAGTGTGCACGGTAGGGCCTGAGGCTGTGGCTCAGCGGTTGAGCGCTTGCCTCGCGTACGTGAGGCACTGGGTTGGATCCTCAGCACCACATAAAATAAATAAAGATATTGTGTTCATCTACAACAAAACAAAATATTAAAAAAAAAAAAAAGTGTGCACGGTAACTCAGACCAGTGCTAAATATGAAACAGAAACTTGTAGGAGTCACCCGACGAAATGGTTTCATTGTCCATGAGTTAACCGAGATAATTCAGAGCCCTTAAGAAGCTTATATGCATTGTGCATCTTCAAGGTATGGGGTACGTAGTATGTAACTTCCCCAAATTTTTTGACTTTAAATATTTTGAAAGCATCACAGTCTTTAATTGTCCAAAGTCTGCCCTTTTTTTTGGGGGGGGGGGTACCAGGGATTAAACTCAGGGGTACTCCACCACTGAGCCACTTCCCCAGCCCTACTTTGTGTTTTATGTAGAGACAAGGTCTCACTGAGTTGCTTAGGGCCTCGCGTTGCTGAGGCTGGCTTTGAACTTGGGATTCTCCTGTCTCAGCCTCCCAAAGTGCTGAGACCAACCACACCTTTTTATTCAAAGGATGATTTTTAATTTTTTTCCTCTCTACCAATAATCCACTAAACAACCTGAGGAAATATCCTGTAACTTGTCAACAAGGTTCACTTTATAAGCAAAGTCTTACACTCTTCCTTGATGACACTTTTCCCACTTGCTTAGACCTATTTCCTTGCTGCTTAGTTTCATTGAACTGTTCAGTTGTTTGCTCTCTCCCGTTTATCTAGGCATCAGTCTTTGTTCTTTTTTCTTGATTCATATAGACCCATGGTTCATCCCTCATAAACCCTGACTGCTTTGCTTTCTAGTTGTACTTGTTCGGAACAAATCTGTGCTTATTTAGTCCAGCAAGCTAACGCCTTTCCCTGTTTCTACCTATTAAAGAAAAGCCACTGGTTTAAGATTGGTGGCTGCCACCTGCAGCTGGGTGCTGATCAGATCCAGCAGTTCTGTATTTTACTTGACAGTCCCCTCTTTAACTTCATTTAAGCCTTCTGCTTTATCTGTTCTCTTAACTCTGCACAGATGGTCTTGTCTTTTCCTTCACAGGGAAAACAGAAGCCATCAGGTCCTTTTTGTCTTCCTCTTCCTGCCCCCAATCTACTGCTTACCTTAGAAAAAGTTTACCCGTGTCTGCATGCATCTGTACCTCTCTTTCCTGCTTTAGAAGAGGCACTGTATTTTTTTTTTTTTTTTTTTTTTTGGGTACCTGGGATTGAACCCAGGGGTGCTTAACCACTGAGCCACATCCCCAACCCTTTTTTCTATTTTATCTAGAGACAAGGTCTTGCTGAGTTGCTTGGGGCCTCGCTAAGTTGCTATGGCTGGCTTTGAACTCTCAGTTCTCAGCCTCCCGAGCTGCTGGGATCGTGGGCGTATACCACCGCACCTGGCAGGCCTTCTCTTATCCAGGTATTATTACTTTGGGATTTGCCTTCCATAGTCTCTGTTATTTATTTATTTTTCTTCCAAACATCCAGGTTTTGAAAGAATGTGTATATCCCATACCATTTCTTACATTACCAGGCATCCCTTGATTAACATTCTAAATTTACCACTACCACACCTTACCAAGGTCTCTGGCTACAGTCAAGAAGAATATCCTGATTGAGTACACTTTGGTTTTTACCTGTCTGGTTGAGCACAGTGGCATTTGACATTCTTAATTCCTTCCTACTTGAAAATCTCCCTTGACCTTTGACACCTCTTTCTGTTATGTTTTTTCCTTTTGCTTACTCCTTGGTTTCTTTAGCATGATCTTTTCCCTGCTTACTGCACTTAAACTGTTGGTACCTTGTCCATAGTTTTCATTCTGCATTCTTTTTCTGGTGACCTTAGTAACACCTGTAAATTCAGCACCATATCTTCAGCACATGTCTTTCTCCTGAGCTGCAGTCCTGTATGTTAAACTGCCTAGCAGACTCATCGTTCTGGGAAAATCAGGCAAGAAATCTGTTTCTTAGGCCTTGCCCTTCTTCCCACCTCCTTGCTCAGTTATCACCGGGCTGTGTCTAGCAGGTCTGTCTTTGAAGTGTCGTATGTGGGAGGTACTCTGCTGCCTGCTTTGCCTATGCTTCATCATTTCTTTTCCAGAGTGTTCGATCCTGTTCCTATTATCTAGGCTTTCCTTTGCTGATGCCCTCACCATCCCTCTCGAGTTCTCTGTATTGCTCCTAGATCTAGATTGGCTGTTTATAATACATATCTGATCTTGTCCCTCCATTTTTTTCTGAGTATTTTAGTTGACTCAATCTTCAGATTCCCTACACTAGCCTATCAGGGTCCTTTGTGCTCTTTCCCTCTCTTTTTTTTTTTTTTTTTTTTTTAAACAACTTAAAGTATAATTGACCTACAGTAAATTCAGCATATTTAAAACATGTAATTTGGTAAACTTTTACATTTATGCTCAATATATATTGATCAACACAGTCAAAAGAATGAATAAACATAACCCTAGTCCTTAAAAATTTCCTTGTGCACCCCCCGCATCCTGAATATGTTTTAAGAGCCATATGCATGGGATCATATAGTATGTATTAATTTTGGTCTGACTTCTTTAGTTCAGCATAATGCACTTGAAATTCATTCATATTGTGTGTATTAAGTCATGTTGTTTAATCTTGAGTTCAAAGTTAATGTATCTTTTCATTAATTCATTGAATGAATATATGACAACTTGTTCAACCGTTTACCTGTTGATGCACATATTTGGATGATTTTGGGGTTTTGATTATCATGAATAATGCTGCTATGAACATTCATGTATAAGTCTTTGCTTAAATTTGTGATATCTCTTGAGAAAACATGTAGGGGTGAAATAGTGAATCTTTTATTCATGCTAGGGATATTTTAAGCTTTTTAAAAAAATTACCAAACTGTTTTCCAAAGCGGTCGTGCCATTTTGCATTCCCATCAGCAGTATATGAGGCACTTCTCTACGTGTAACTCATGTGGTCAGCTCAAGGAGGTCCCTCTTGTGCTACCTTGCTGAAGCCTCATTGTCAATAATCACAGCTTTGATGCGAAAGAAGTATTTTTTCTATATTTATTCAGATCTATAATTACAAAGATAAGTTGACCTGTGGCTACATGTAATTGGAAATTGTAAGTACATATGCTATGAATTGTAGATACTTAAGATGATAAAATATCAAACTCCATACATTTGAAATAATAAAGTTGTTTAAATTGCATTTTACAGGAGTATTGAAGATATCTGTCTTCAAAAGCAGTTTAATTAATTTATAAAACAATTTAAAACAAACATGGATCTTCATGTATGGCTTTGTTATATTAACTTTGAGATATTATTAAATAGTACAATTCAAGTCCTGTAGTAATTAATATTTGTGGAATGGATTTCAGAAACTAATTTTATGAATGACAACGTATTATTTATATCTTTGCTAAAAATTAAACCATGTACATTTTATAGTTTTTAGAGTAAACATGACAAAATATTTCATTTTTTTTAACAGAACAAAACTCCTTTAGTTAATGAAAGCCTGAAAAAGTTTTTAAATACAAAAGATGGTAAGATATTCCACTTATTCTTTATTTTTATATGCTGCTGAATTTTCAAATCTTGTCACCATTTGGGAGAAATCAGTAATTTTCTCTTTTTTTTAAAGGTGTGTCTTATAGATGCTTATTTAAAAATATTTCACTGTGTAACATTCATACTGCTATTGTTAAATGTGTTTGGTTGTGGAAAGTTGTTAAAGCAAATTTTAGGTAAAAAGACAATTTTACTGTAAAAAGCGCAACACTGAAATATTTTTGTGAAATGTTACACTGTTTTATAGTTTCAGACTGATGATCCTAATGAAAAAAGTGGAGGATTGGGATTTTTTATTATTTATTTGTACTTAAAAAGAAGAAATTCATAATTTAAAAAATGTAGAAGCCTCTTTTCTCCTATTCAGTGTATCTTATTTCACAAGGCTAATTACAAAAATTGAAAGTTCTTTAAGATTTGCTTACACATTATTCTCTTGATTTTTACAGGTCGTTTAGTGGCTAGTCTTGTTGCAGAATTTCTCCAATTTTTTAATCTTGACTTTACCTTGGCTGTTTTTCAACCTGAAACAAGCACAGTAAGAACAAGGATTTTTACATCTGTTTTTTTACATCTCTGAAAACATTGATACAAATGAGTTAATATTAAACTGGAAGCTAATGAAATCTGACAGTTATATTCACTTGTACACAGATTATTTTTTGTAGTTGATTATTCATTTTTCTTAAGATCTATTTGAACTGTCAGATAATAGGTACCAGTATTGCTGCTTCATGTAACTTGTAGCTTGCTAATAAAGGAGTGTTATCAAATTTAGTTGTTTTTTTGTTTTTTTTTTTTTTTTTTTTTTTTGGTATCAGGGATTGAACTCAGGGGCCTGCAACCACTGAGCCACATCCCCAGCCCTATTTTGTGTTTTATTTAGAGACAGGGTCTCACTGAATTGTTTAGTGCCTCGCTGTTGCTGAGGCTGGCTTTGAACTCAGGATCCTCCTGTCTCAGCCTCCCAAAGTGCTGGGATTACAGGTGTGCACCACTGTGCCTGGGTAGAGTTAGTTTTGTCATGATGTTATGCGGTAGATGGAGATTTTGAACATAGAAATTCTATTAAAGAAAAAAATAAAATTTTAAAAGTAGATGTCTCATTCACTAGGAAGATAGTCTGCTTGAGTTTGGAGATATTTTTTGTGATCTCTGGATGTACTTTTGGTATGTTTTTGTACATGTGTATCTTCTTTCTTTTCTAGTTTCAAGGTCTCGAAGGTCGAGAGAATTTAGCCCGAGACTTAGGTATCATTGAAGCAGAAGGCACTGTGGGAGGACCCTTACTATTAGAAGTGATTAGACGCTGCCAACAGAAGGAGAAAGGGCCCACCGGTGGGGAAGTAAGTGCGGTCCTTCGTTATTTCTTTGTTACTGTTATTGTCCAGCTCGGCCGTATAGAGTAGTGTATATACAGCGAATCAAGGTTTATACGAAAAGATTTTAAAAAAATAATGAAATGCACTGAGAATAAATGCATATTTTAATGAAAACTGAAATATTCTGATTATGACACTTTGTATACCTGTTTTGGTTATTGATTTTCAGAGTGTTGAGTTAGGGAGTCAAACTGAAACGAAACATAGCTCCTCACTGACTAGCTGTTGAACGTGTTATTTAACCTCTCCATTGCCTCATTTATAAAATGTGGATTAACAGGACCCACCTCTTGTGGGTATGGTGATACTCATGAGCATGGGTTAACACATATAAAATGGTAAGAATGGTACTTGGCATAGGAAACATTCAGCTAGTTTTTAGTTGTTTTTATTTTAGTTAAATTTAGGAGGGCTAATGTAGACTATATTTTTAATTTAAAGGTTTTGTAGACTATGCTTAAAACTGCACTGTTGATTTTGCTTAGTTTCTAAATATTTTCAAACTTGTTGATTAGCAGTTATCGTCTTATTCTTAACCTTTCTTTTTGGAACTGCTCATGAGCAGGTCTGACTTCTATTTATATACTGTTTCAGTTTTTTGTTGCTGTGACCAAAAGACCTGACAAGACAACATAGAGGAGGAAAAGTTTATTTTGGCTCTTGGTTTCAGAGTTTCAGTCCATGGTCAGCTGACTCCATAGCTCTGGGCTTGAGGTGAGGCAGAACATCATGGCAGAGGGGCGTGAAGGAGGAAAGCAGCTCAGGACATGGTGCCCATGAAGCAGAGAGCTCTGCTTACCAGGGACAAAACATAAACCCCAAAGGCACACCCCCAGTGACCTATCTCCTCTAGCCACACCCTGCCTTCCCTATCCATGGATTAATCTATCAATCAGGTCATAACTCTGAGTCCAATTATTTCACCTCTGAACCTTTTTGTATGTCTCACACATGATCTTTTAGGGGACACATCATATCTAAACCATAATACACATATTAGCTTTACATGAAGATACTGTTTTAGAGATGTAGACACATTTGTAACTATTCCAGATAGGTGGTTAAGTATGCTTTTTCAGTCGTAGAAATGATTATACATTCCATTTGGATAGAGTCTCTATATGTTTTTTGTTGAGAGCTTTGAAAATCAGTAAAGCTTGCTTTAGTACTAATTGAATTTCAGGTGTGGTAAATATATTCTTTGGGTAATGTAAGATAAAACAAAAGAAAATTTTGTGTCCTTGAAGAGCTCAGAGCTATTCAGGATAAAAAGGTATACTCACAGAATTAAGGTTTCAAGATTATAGAGGAAGATTATATATAATACAGATGTTTGTCAATAATTGTTAAAAGGATGAAATAATTGTTTCTTGCCAAAATTTTGCTAAACAACGTAAGTAGGATATTGGTTGAGGACCAAGTTTAGTTAGGGTGCTTCAGGTAGACAGAACAGTGCAGCACGGTGGGCTGAGAGAGCCTGGCTAGGTCCAGGACACTGGGGCAGGCAGCTTCTGAGCCATAGCTTGTGTATTGCAACTTCGTTCATTTATTCATCAATCAGTTAACAGAATTCTGTTGTCTGCTTATGTGATAGACACTGTTATGTACTAGGGTGTGAAAAACAGCTCCAGCAGTCCCCCAGGCTCAATAGTCTGCAGTTGGTAATGGCATCTCTTTTTTGGCTCTCTTCTCAACTTCTGTGATCCTGGGGTCTTCCCTCTCTTCATCTGCCCTTTTGTTTTCTTTCCCTGTTACTCTCTGTCCTGATTGCTGGTGGTTGCATGTTTTTCTCTTTGGTCCTCTCCCTTCATATCCTAGTTAATAGCGTGGACTCTGGAGCCACACTTGGTTGAGACTCCAGTCCTGCTACATTCTGGCTGTGTGAGCTACTTTAGGTTCCACAACTGAAGAGTAGACTAACAGAAGCTCTTGGAACGGTGTTTGGTATGGAGGCATCAGTGGATAAATACTGGCCATCGTTATCACTGTTTTTTACTTTTGTATGGTTACTGTATGGGTGACTCCCTAAGGCATGCTCAGTCCTTTCCCCTAGCTTCAGCTTGGAATTTTCAGCTCTTCACTACGCATATCAATCTGTATAAACCACTAGTACATTTAAATTCTGTATGAAAAAACTGACTTCTAAAAAAGTAAAAACATGATTAAAACAATCTTCCTACCCCTCAAAACAAACTTCAGTTCCAGGTGTTCTTGCTTTCTTCCCTGTGTTCCTGGAACTCCTGGCTTCGGCGTGCTCTTGATGTGGCAGCAAGCAATGAATATGTCTCTGCTAGACACATGTTTGCACCAAGTTGAGACCTGGTAAAACCTTTGTGAGAGTAAAAATGAACTGGCATGTTCTTCAGTACTGTGTTCTGATGGTAGATCTGCAGCCTACCCTGTCAGTTTGCCCTAACTCACGTCTGTGATTTTTTTCATATAGAATAAGCATAGGAATTTGTTCTTCAAAATGGAATTATTTTACTCACTAGGTTGCAAAACAATTAAGTTGGACATTTTAAGTTCACTTCTTGCTAGTTTTTCCCTCTTAATATCTGAGTATTTAGTCTGTTTCAGCTTTCCCATCATTTACTAGTATTTTATTTTATTACTTTGAGAGAAAACCAGTTGTCAGAACAAAATAAAAAATTACAGGTTTTATTGCCCTTAAGCTTTTGATAATAGAAAACTAGCTGTGGATTAACTTGTTGGACTCAGTTACTGGTGCTTTTCGCCAAAACTCCATCTTACGTCTCCTGGCTGTAGGTGATCAAAAGCACTCTGTTGTGTTCCATGGACCACCACCTCCTTCAGCATGTTCATCACACACGTGCTCATCTCCATCTGCAACATCATCTCCTCTTCAACTCTCACCCTCCACCTCTTCACTGTTGCCGGATCATTCTTGAAATCCTGTTCTTCACATATGCTTTCTCTGAAAGTCGCTGTGACTGTCATGATGGTAACTTGAGGCTCTAGATTCTTTATCCTTGATCTCAGATACTGAATGTATGCAGGATTTTTTTGTGTAGGTTTTTTTTTTTTTTTAGAGTGGATCCTTGTGGAGGTTGACTATCTCACATCTTGGAGGGCTTGTGTGCAGAAGCATTTCAGACTTTTGAGTGTTGTGGAATGTTTCATAGCTGTGCTGGTTGAACATCCTGATCCCAAAATCTGAAATCTGAAACTTTTTGGGTTTTCAGATTAGGGATGCTCAACTTACATTCAATCCAGACTGAACTTAATCACTTGAAAGCAGCTTGTATCTTTTTGCTTTCTCTTATTTTCTTATCCTGTTCTCTACCCGGAATGATACATGCATTTGTCCCATTCCTCAGCGATGGACTGTTATCCTTGCAGTGATACCACAGCTAACTCTGATGTTTCCTCTTGTTTTCTCACTGCTGGTAACTGGTATATAATTTAGATCTTATTCTGCTGAGTTGTTATAGTCACCTACACTTATCTTTGCCATACTAGTGGATCACAAGCCTGTTAAGGACAAGGGTTTTCTTTTCATGTCCCTGGTAGGATCAAAGACATGGTGATTAACAGTTATTTGCTCATGGTCAGTGGAAAGTCTTTGAAAGTACTACATGCAAGACAAATTTGTGAAGGTTAGAGAAAATTAGAAGTGAGACCCGTAGGAAGGCAAATCTAGACAAAGAATGGAAGCAGAATAGAAATAAGTGGAGAGAAAGATTACCCTTTGAAGAAGAATTAGCAAGATTGTTAAATTAGTATTCTGGCAAAGGGCAGAGTCATAGAAGGCTGTGTGGGAAAAGAGGTCAGAAATGAGCTATAGGTTCCTAACCTTGGTGAAGATGCTGCTGTCATCAGAGGTAGGCTTGGGAAGAAGCCATGATGTACAGCACATTTAAAAAAATTGTAGTTGTTAAAGAATTTCTAACACAAAATAGCCAGTATCTAGTATATAGTGTCATAGAGCTCATGGTAAAAATAGTAGGTGAATTTTTGGTAGTGATTTCTATTCAGAAAATGTTTTCAAAAACACCTCCTTTGCATTTGTGATTAGAACCCTGTGCTGAGAGACATGCATTTAACTGTTGCACACAAGCTGTACTAGGATAGCTGCTTTAAAAAATGCAAAAATAATTAAGGGGTATAAAAGAGAAATAGAGTACTACCATTTGAAGAGGCTAAAGTTTTTCTGTGAGAGCTGCTTTTGGTATTTTTTTATATTTATAAAATGAAGTAGGGAAACAAACCCAAGGAGGGTAGAAAGAGTAGATCTTTGAGAATCACAGAATAATATTAGTCTAGAGAGAAGGGAAGGGAGGAAGTCAGTGTTGGAAAGGTAGACTGGGAGCTTATTGTAGTGCAGATGAGGTGGCCTGTTCAAAGTGACTGGTGAAATATTTTGCAGGTAATTTGAATGTGGGTGCATTTTGATTTTTTGGTGAAATTAGAGGAAACTGATAAGGATATTTATGTGAATGAGGAAAGAAGTAAAAATGCCAGTTTTGTACAGTGTTTTTAAATGCTAAGATCCCCTTGAATTATAATTGGCGTATTCTTGTTTTATTTTTAAATGTGTTTTAAATTGTGGTTTTTAGGGTGCACTGGATCTATCTGATGTACATTCTCCACCAAAGTCACCAGAAGGAAGAACCAGTGCACATGGAACCCCCAGTAAGGTGAGTTAGCTGGGTGTAAAAGTATATCTGCACTGAGCCTTCAGAGGGCTCTTCCCTCTGCTCTTTTGTATTATAGGTTTTCTTGTTCTTTTGTAGCAAGAGCTCTGGTTTGTTCAAGGTGCTTTTTTCCCTGTTGGTTAAGTATGTATTTCAAAAGTTCTATTCTTTTGTTGGTAGTATTTTGAATTTTGTAGAAAAAATATGCCCTTAAATATCAGAATTGTAAAATATTTGAACTCATTTGGTACTTTGAACATTTTGTCTTTCATTAACAAGAAAGCTTATTTACTTTTCATTTATAAATCCCTAGTTTGAGAATATTGGGTTCCAGAATATAAAATTGTTGTGTTGAATATATATAGACTATTAGATATGAGTGGTCAGATTTAGAAGTTGTAAGTCATGATGATTTTTTATGTTAATGAGCTATTTTAATAAAATTTATAGGAAAATATATGTACTATTGTTAGATTGTGTGTGTGTATGTCTGTATGTACATGCACATATGTGTGCTGTTAAAAGAAAAGACCTTATTTCAGGGATATAGCTTAAAGGAGCAAAAAATTGAGTTGAATTCTTGAATTTAAGTTCAAGAATATACGTATAACAATAGAGGAAAAATAGATGATTGTCAGGAAATCTGTTGTCTGGTGACTGGAGTATAGCTGGTCTTATTTAAGAATGGGCTTGGGTCATGTCTTAGTCTTTTCAGGCTGCTGTGATAAAACATCACAGATGGGGAGGTTGATAAACAGCAGATATTTGTTTATCCCAGTTCTGGAGGCTGAAAGTCCAAGATAAAGGCAGTGGCAGATTTGGTGTCTGTTGGGGCCTGCTTCCTTGTTTTTAATTGGGACCTCCTTAGTGTCCTCATATGGTGGAAGGGACAAGGGAGCTCTCTGGAGCCTATCTTATTTATAAGGGTATTAATCCCATTCATGAGGGCTCCACTCTCTGTCCCTAATAGCTTCCCAAAGGTTCCCCTTCCTAATACCATTATCCCAGGGGTTAGAATTTCAGCATATGAATTTTGGGGGACAAAATAGGCAGTCCATCACAGGTTACATTTGTATTCTATGATTTTTCCTTTGATCTCTACTCCATAGGGATAGAGTTACACTGTGGAGTACATTCAAAGATCAGGCTGTGGGTTCAGGGTGGTGTACTGATTTTTATATAAGAGTTGATCTTTTAAATCATGGGAGTAGGACGGGCGCAATTGTGCATACCTGTAATCCCAGTGGTTCAGGAGGCTGAGGCAGAAGGATTGAGAGTTCAGAACCAGTCTCAGCAAAAGCAAGGTGCTAAACAACTCAGTGAAACTCTGTCTCTAAATAAAATGAAAATGGGGCTGGGGATTGGCTCAGTGGTCAAGTGCTCCCGAGTTTAATCCTTGGCACCAAAAAAAAAAAAAAAAAATCGGAGTCTCCAGAGTGTAGTAATTACGTGGCCAGATAAGAAGGCTGCTGAGTGCCTGCTGCGGTTGGCATTGCTGCTGCTGCTGCTGCAGTTTAAACACCCAGGGAAATGTCGTGCTTTATTTTTAGCCAAGAGAAGAGATTATTACATTGTTCATAACTTTCCTTCCGAGGTTTCTAGTTAGCATTTTCTAATGGGATTTTTTTTTTAAGTTGTTTTCCCTGATGCTTGTGGGTGCTATAACCCACAGAACAAGTCATGAGTAAATTTTTAAAAATTAAATTAATTGCTGATAGAAGAGTTTGTGGAAGGAAGTTTTATTTTCCACAAAAATATCTGACATTAGAGATTAACAACTATTTCAAAATAGTTACCAGCAGCATTGAGCTATTAGAAAGTTCTCTTTTTAGCAAGTTATTGTTAAGGCAAATTAGCAGTGTGAACCTGTGTAAAGTATGTCCTCAAGATGAAACATTGAAGTCTTTTACATACTTATTCTTTCTACTTAAGAATTTTTAAGATCTGAGAATTATGAGAATCCTAAGTATTTTCAGTTGTGAAATGTTGCCCGAAACCCTTACAGAGAAGTGGTGATGGTCGCTGGTTCAGAGGCCAGTGCCTGTCTTCAAGTGGCACTGTGCTTCTGCCACTCGTGTCCATTCAGTGGGGTCTCCAGTCATAGCTGGCACTACAAGCTGGGTTGCCGTGGTGCCTTCAGAAGTGACCCTAGGGAGTCGCTGACCAGTCTGGGGTGATCTGCTTTAAAAGTGAATCCTTATTTTGTCTCTTACCGTGCAATTCCCCTCCAGTCCTAAGGGTCTGAATTTGGGATTCCAATACTCCACCACCCTCTTGTTGCTGGCTGCCTCCCTTGGTTCCTCCTAAGCCGTGAGAGCCCACTCAGAGAAGTTGTGGCCAAGGAAAGAGTTAGGAACCAGCTTCGGTACTCCTGGGAAGGTTGGGTAAGGTCAGGACAAGACCTCTACAAAGCTGCCCAGCAGTCAGAGCCAGGCCTCCTTAGAATGCTGCTAAGGCTAGTGTGGAAGAAGCATCCTCCACCTGAGGCTGAAGAGCTGGTGATGAGTGCCTGTGCTTGACTAGGAACCTGCTGGAATTCGTAGGTAAACATGAGTTGTTAAGAAAAAACAAAACTGCAGGCTTTGAAGAGGAACATGCTAGATTTTCCATTTTTAAGAAGTTTTCTAATTGGAATCTTTATTAGTTTGGTAATGAGTTAGTTTATTTTTAAAGATTGATATTATGTGGTAAAATGTCATTTTATTCTCATGCTCAGATACCAAGGTATAAAGGACAAGGTAAGAAGAAGACAAGCGGGCAGAAGTCTGGTGACAAGGTAACATGCATGAGGGCGAAGGAGAAAAGCAGCCTGTGCCAAGGCACACCCTCGGCCTCACAGGGCCTCCCCTTGGCCTGGCTTCTAGGTTTCCTTTTGGAAGGTCACTGCCATCTTACCTGTAATCAGAATATGAGGAAGCAGTGCTGCTGTAAAACAAAAAGTAATTTGTCTGTTTTATCCAGGTGAAAAATCATACTGTTAAATTCTAAAATTATACTTTCTGTTTTAATTTGAAATTTGTTTTGTTGGCAATAAAAGAAAGTTAAAAATACTTTCCTTTTGAGTGCACGATCATGTACATATTAACACTATGTTTTTTTTCTGAGGGAAATAGAACATCAAATTACTTTTTGGCTAAGTTTCAATTGATAAATTAAAGGCCATGCTTTGTTTCCTGCAGGACATTTTTACTTGTGTTCTGCCATGCTCCGGGCCTTGTCTACCTGTTGACCTTTGCTCAGGCCCCTCCTCACAGCAGGCTGGAGGGAGCCGTCCTGCACAGTGGTCAGGGCTGTGGCTGCTTTTTCTTTCTCCCCTAAAGGTCACAAAAATTGACTAAGCCAGTAGCTTAGCTGCTTTTAAAATTTAACTATTAGAGATCTTAGAAACATCATTAGTACAGTTTTTACATATATTTAGAATAAGACAAAATAATTTTTAGTCTCTGAGGTTATTAGTCCTATGTTGAATCTTAGCTTGTGTATAGATTTTTCACTAATTTGAAAACTTCCAAAATTAAAGCCTTAAAAATATTGTGTTTGCTTTATACACTGGCTTTAGTTCCAGTGGTTTCAAAGGTAAATTCTGTTGTATTCTCTTTGTTCACATTGTTCTGTATTATTAAATGAGAAGGTGTTCTATTAGCCAGTATGTTTCTGGAACCTCTGCATAGTAACAGTCATTTTGCTGATGCTATGGGCAAGACCTACTGAACAGTCATTCACTGAGGAGTTCACAGTCTAAATAGAGGTGAAACTACCTAAAAGATAATTAGGAATATATATATAAAAACTGTGTTTTTATGGATTCTTTCAATGAGTCTTTTTTTTTTTTTTAGCTTTTTTGAAAGTTACAGCATGTCACTGGGTATGGTGGTGGCACGCCTGTGAGATCCCAGCAACTTGGGAGGCTTAGGCATGAGGATCAAAAGTTTAATACCAGCCCCAGCAAGGTCCTAAGCAACTTAGTGAGACCCTGTTTCAAAATAAAAAATTAAAAAGGATTGGGGATGTGGCTCAGTGATTAAGCACCCTGGAATTGATACCCAGTACCTCCGCACCCCCTAAAAAAAGTTAAATCATATTTTGTCGTATTGTTTGTATAATCTCGTTAGTGTCACAGGTCTTCAAGGAGTTAAAACATGAATAAAAGTGAAGCATACAAAGAGACACAGTTGCTGCTCTCTGTAATGTGGTAGAGCTGTGGTGGGTGCAGACATTCGTCTTCACTGTACCTTGGGCAGCGGCGGCGAGTAGAGGGTGGCCCCTATCCTAGAGTTTAGGTCATGCTGGGTTCCTCCTGTTTCACTGTTCCTGAGCCCAGGATATTTCCTCAGCACTTTGACTCCGTTCCCCTCTGCTTCCTGATCACCTGTGTGTGAAGTGTGTGTTGTGCCCAGCAGTGCCTGTCTCCAGCCTTGGGTTGATTAGCCCGTTGCTCTTCTTCCCCTGCCTTTCTGTTGTACTTGTACATGCAATAGGTTCCCAGTGTCCTTAACATTCTTAACGGCGTAACCAGACTAGGTTGCATGTGGATGTGAGATTGTACCTGCCAAGATGCCAGGGGAAGCCATTTATTTACATGGTAGGTGAGTGGCATTTACCAGGTTGTGCGTGGTGGTGGGAGCCCCACCTGAGTGTCCTGCAGATGGGAACTGTGCATGCCTTGTAGGGGTATGTAGTGCAGGGGGCTTGAGCTGAAGCTGGGTGGCCTAAGGTGCTGCTTGCCAGGGAGCTCTGGAGCCCTGAGCCAGGATTATGGATATCTTCTTATTCTTTTGAATGTAGAAAGGGACAAGTGTTAATGGCTTATTCAGAGACCTCAGCCGTTTCTTCAGGGAAGCAATATTTGTACTAGAAGTAAACTTAAATTGCACGCGTGTGCATGTGTGTGTAAATACATACACAAATTTGGGTTGAACTCAAAGGTCTTGTTATTCAGAGACAAAGGCTGAATAGAAGATTTGGAGTACAGGAAGGATGATTAGTAAGTGGGAAGACATTTCTTTAGTGAGTTAAAAATTTGGAAACAAACACTTCTAGAGTATCATCTGTGATGATTTATTTCATTGTATACCATTTGGTTTTACCAAACATTGTCCTAGCTGTTTGGAGAAAAAAAAAAAAAAAGTTTTGACAGACTTAGGAGGTTCTACTGGCTCAGGTTTTTACTGGTTAGTTGGAAAACCCAGTAAGATATTAGATGCTTTCTCTTATTAATATTTAGGATCAGGTGCTTTCATGAAATGTAATATGAAAGAACATCCATTTTACAGTTTCCAGGTATTTTAGAACTAATGTACATTGAGGTATTTTTGCTTTAAATTCTTAAACGTGACATTTCTTATTTCATTGTCTCCAAATTCTAGAATAAGCTCAGCTCTTCGTGGACTTGGGGCAGTGACCATGGTCTCATTGCCTGTATGTGTTGGGCTTTGGCGGTCACCTAAGGGTTTTCTGTGTAAGCCAGTTGTTATGACCCCTTCACTCACCCACGTCCCCACACCCTGCTGGATAGGTGGGTAGGTGAAACTGGTGAAGAGTCCTGGCACACTGCCCTTGCAGTCCTGCTTAACCGGCTCTGTGATCCCAGCCTTTTGAGCTTCTTGGACTTGGCCTGGTGACACTGCTTGTCAGCTAAACCCAGGAGATGTGTGGGTGGGGCAGAGACAGCTGCATAGGGCTATCCTCGAGGCTGTGGCAGTTAGGAGTCGTGGTCCTGTTGGTGTCTGTGGGAATTAGGTTGTGGATGGCAGGGATAGGGTTTCTCTGGAAGCACTGTGTTCTTAGAGACAGGTTTAAATGTTTGTTTTGGCTTTCTAGAATTCTGCTGTATTTGTTTTTTTAGGGGCGCAAATGCAACTTTTTGAATACATGTGTCTGCTACAATGGTGGTGAAATCACTTCTCTCAGTACTGGGTTAGTGAATCCTGGATCAGAGCCAGAGCCAGTCTTTGGCAGGGGGGGAGAGGTGAGCAGGGTGGAGGCCTGGCATGGAAGAGAATTAAAACTTGCATGGAACTTTTTTTTTTGTGGTGCTGGGGATTGAACCCAAGGCCTTGTGCATGTGAGGCAAGTACTCTACCAACTGAGCTATGTCCTCACCCCTGCTTGGAACTTTGTAAAAGTTTGGAATATTGTAAAACTGATAAATTTCTTTGACTTTGATATTTCTCCTACTATGTACGGTGTAGATTAAGACTTGACTTTGAGGAAAAAAGCCTTTTTTCCAGGTTCTTCAGCCATTCTAGTATCAGTTCAGTTTTTGGCTACTGGAAAATTAGTAATGTTTTTCTCTGTGAAATCTGTTGATTTTCCATTAATCTAAATGATGGAATTCTTGATTATAAAGTATTTGATTGAAAAATATGTACTAGAACTTTCTTACAATTGAAATTTTTCTTTAAGTTCTGGCATCTTGAGCTCTACCCAAGGGAATCTCATGGCCCTTGTGGTGCCATGTGGTGGTCCCTCACCTAGGAAAGGACACACTTAAGTTGTTTTTTACAAGTTTCCTGGGGCTGCTGTAACATAGTGTAAGTTGAGAGGCTTGAAAGAATAGGAATATATTGTTTCACAGTCTGAGACCAGAAACTTGAAATGGAAATATCATCAGGCCTTGTTCCCTCATGGCGTCTGGGGTGGCTGATAACTGTAGATGTTCCTTGGCTTGTAGATGGATCACTCCAGTTTCTGCCTCCATCTTCACGTGGTAGTCCTAGATCTATTTCTTAGTGGTGCTGGGGATTTGAACCCAGGGCCTTGGGCATGTTAAACATGTATGTTATCTCTGAGCCAAACTTCCAACCCTTTTCTATCCTTGTAAGAATACCAGTCATACTGGATCAGGGCCCACCCTCTTCCACTGGGGCCTCATCTTAACTCATTACATAGGCTAAGGTCACAACTAGAGGTACTGGGAGTTAGGACTTCAATAAATCTCTCTTGGGGGACAATTCTATCTGTAAAAACTTCTGAGGTCCCAGGAATGAATTCTAAGGCATAAAGTCACACTTCTTGGATTTTAACAATACACTTAACCATACCTATTTAGAAACCCAGGTAAGACAAAGGTAGTTAAATTCTGGCAGATACCTACATGTATTTGTATTTCCTCTGTTGAAACTGCTCTAAAATGTTTACACTGCTTTTGTTTTAATCTCTGAAATGTTTTGATGACAAATCTTCTCTTGGTGTGGATTTTTTAATAGTAAAAATTTTTTGAATTAAGTTTAGTGAATTCGTTAATAACCCAGTTGGGTAATGACCTTGTGGTAAAACAGTAAAAATAAAAAAAAATGAGCCATCATTATAAAGTAACGACCCATTCTCATGTTGTTTAGAAACTGATTTGGAGAACAGTTCCAGAGCAGATTGGATTTTTTTTTTTTTTTTTTTTTTTTGGTACTAGGGATTGAACTCAGGGGCACTCGACCACTGAGCCACACCCCCAGCCATATTTTGTGTTTTATGTAGAGACAGGGTCTCATTGAGTTGCTTAGCATCTCGCCATTGCTGAGGCTGGCTTTGAACTCGCGATTCTCCTGTGTCAGCATCCCTAAGTGCTGGGATTACAGGCTTGCACCACCGCACCCAGCTGCAGATTGCTTTTCAAGTTTGTTTTTATTCCATACATAAATAGAACTGTGTGTTTAGAACAAAATAATTTTTTTAAAAAAAATGTAGCCAGGCACAGTGGTATACACCTGTAATCCCAGCAACTCGGGAGGTTGAGGCAAGAGGATTGCAACTTCAAGGTCAGCCTCAGCAATTTAGCAAGGCCTTTAAGCAATTTAGACCTCATCTCAAAGTAAAAAAAAAAAAAAATTTCATTTGGAACTGTTGGGCTGGGGACATGGCTCAGTGGTGAAACACCTCTGGGTTCAATCCCCAGTAGCAAAAACAAGACAAGGTGGTGTGTAGCATAATGTCCTGATGTCCTTCTCCATGAATCTTGTCTTCCTAAAGTTGGTCCTTCTGTTCATAGTAGGAATATTGATAAAACCAGTAAAAAACAATGCTCATGGTACATAGTAGTTACTAAGCTTAGTTCATTATGTGGACTTAAATTATATTGATAAAATGGATTCACAGGGAAGAAAGACTTTACTGGAATAGTTGTTTCTTGTGCGTTGCTTTGTGTTTGCATTTGAGTTTGCGTCATGCTTAGCTATCCTTTGAACTTTCTCAGGAGTGTCTTGAAGGAGAAAATCACTCTCAGTCTCTAACTGTAAATATCACAAGGCCTAAGGATTATTTATTTCTAATGCATTTGTAAAGATAATAAGGCAATTATTATAACATTTATAAATCAGAAATACAACTGGCATGAATCTAATTAAATACTCAAGTGCCATGATAACCTGTTTGTATTTGGTAATGACCAGGAAAACTTAAAGTTTCTAGTATATTTTTTTAAAGTTCCTGCTTCTTTGAAAATATCCTACATTGTCTAAATGGATGGTAACAATATTTATCTTTTAATTCATTTGTTTATTAAATGGAATATACAGCTCCTGTACAAGGTCCTAAAATTTATATAGCATATATCTTGCCTCTATCAACTAATCAGGGCCTCTAACCAGTGTAAAAATGTACACGTATCTTCAGGCAGGCATGATGCATGCTGCCTGGGTACAGGAAAAGCTCAGCAGTCCCTCCAGAGCACCTCGTGCAGAATGTCTAATGCACACTCACTCCCTGCCTCAGCATATGCTGTGCTTATCTCTTGCTGTGTTGCCCATCCCTTCTGTCTCAACTCCTAGTTACACTTTATTTTAAAAATGCTAACCAAGTTTAATTCTTGAGGAAACTCAGGCCTAGGAAATACTGAGCTTGTATAGTTAGTTCAGTGTCCACAGCATTCCACATTCTTGGTTTGGTGAATGCTTGCTTTAGAGCATTACAGGGGTCTTGGACAATGCTGTACTCTTTAGTATCTTTGGAAATTGCCATTTCAAACACATCAAACACATCTTCACAAATTCAACCTAATAGATTAAGGTAAGTATTAAGAGCTAACTTCTGGAATGAGACTTTGACTCTGATGTTGATTTCACCTGTCACCTATCTGGGGAAGCTTGACAAGTTCCGTAAATGTCTGTTTCCTTTTTTATATCCACAGAGGTAACAAACAGTAGATCCACACCATAGCTTTGCAGATTAAATGAGGTGTCATATGTGAAGCATCTGAGTGCTTTCCATAATTGTTAGCTACTATTATTATTGCTAGCTTTATTTTTTGTTTTGTTGTTAATGTAGACACGTCCAAAGGCAAAGATAAGTCTGATCAAGGAAAGAATAGAATTAGACTGATGATTAGGACTAACTGTGAGCAAGAAGGCCATGTGGTATTCTGTACTAACCTTGCTGTGTGCATGTAGGGCATGGCAAGGATACCTGAGAATTTCTTACCTTGTTTTAAGGTAGGCAGAGAGGTGTATATACCTGTCCATGGGAATTATGGAAGGTGCAGATTAGCAAGTGACTGGGAGGCTGAGCTAAGGTAATTGTTGTGACCAGCCTTCGTCACCACGGAAGCATGAATGGGTGAGGACAGCTGTTCTCGCCTCCATACCTTGGGTGTTTGGTACTGGATGGATCAGTGCTGGGTTTTTGCTTGTTTGCTTGGTTTTTCCTGATGAATACTTTAATGCTTGGTTCACTTCTGTGCATGGTCCTCCTTTTCTCCTTACAGTCATCTCCTGTTTGCAACTTGAAACTGTATTAAGATTTTTTTTTTTAAATGACATGGGAGGAAATGGAAATGTCAGTAAATGAGAAATATGTTTACAAATGGATAGGCATAGTAAAGATATTTCCATTTAGGAAAGGAGGAAAGGAATGGTATAAAAGTATCTTTTTTTTTTTTTTTTTTTTTTAACATTTTTACCTTTTAATAGTTGGCCATAGTAGGAAGCCTGGGGAGCAACTGGTAATTCATGGGATCACACTGCAGTTTGTGCTACTGCAAGCTCTCTCTGGCCCCCTGCAGATTTACTTATGTTCATCTGACTTCTTTAAACTATTTAAGGTCTTCTCACCAAGAAGTCTTTTTTCTCTCCCACTTTCTAGAAGGCCAGCAATGGGGCCAACCAGAGTGACACGAGCATCTCCTTGTCAGAGCCAAAGAACAAAAGCAGTCTGCACTCATTGACCCACGACAGCAAAATCGGATCTTTCTTAAGCAACGCCGCTTCAGAGGTCAAAGACAAAGCTGGTCTTTGTCCAGATGAAGATGATATGGGAGGAGACTCTTTCTTTGATGATCCCATTCCTAAACCAGAAAAAACTTATGGTTGGTGAGTAGAATGTTTTGGGATTCTCAAACTAGAATTTTAAAAATGTAGTTTCTCAGTGCTTACATATCATATTTAAAAAATAATCTATTGCTTTTCAGCCTTTTGACTAAGATCAAGTATAACAACTAATAATCTAGTGGTTCTGTCGAATCCATGAATTTGATTTTGTGTCATTAAACCTGTTATGTTGTAAAATAATCCCTGGTATATATAGAAACCAGGTACGGTTTATTTCATCGCTAAATGCATATCAAGTGCCTGCCATGTTCCAGGACAGACGTAGCAATGCTAGAAGAGGCAAACTTGCCCTCAGGAAGCTTATCTTCTGGCTAGAGTTAGAAAGTTAGGAAGAATTACATCACAGTCTGTCAGATGATGGGGAGCACGAGTGTGTGTGTTTGAGGGGATCGGTTGGGGACCCTCTGGATTTCAGCAGCACATCAGAGAAGGCCTTGCCTCACTTAAAGGGTACCATCTGAGCTAAGAGCCAAAGGAGGCAAGGAGTCAGCCAGGCAGAATCTGGGCTTGCAGAACTCTCAGGAAAGGAAACGGCAAATGCAGAGGTGTGGATAGAAAGGGAAAGAGTGTGGAATTTGATATGGACCCACAGAGGTGGGTCTGCACGGAGTGCCTTTCCTCTGAGCCTGGAAGCCTGGCCTCTTGATCCACCACACAGTACCAAGGGGTGCGTGGCTACTGAACTAGGTAGACACAGGGTTGCTAGGTAGGGCTGTACAGTTCTTTAGCATAGGTCATGGTGAAAGGGATGTAAATAGATGTTTTTGGAGGTATTTGGAAGTTAGAGTCAAAATGACTTGCTGCTAAATGCCAGAGAACCAAGTTAGTATCCAGGGTGGTGCAGGGTTCTTGGCTTGAAGAATGGGAGAGTGCTGTCGCTTGGCACGCTGGAGCTGCCACATGGTGGTGAAAACTGTGGGTGGACGTGCACTAGGCTGCTGGGCCTGTGCGTCTGCATGAAGGGTGAGGTCCAGACTGGAGGTGTGAATGAAGGAGGCAGCTGAGAGGTTGGAGACCACCAAGAATGACAAGGTTAGCAGGTAACCAAGAATACGAAGACGGTGGAAAAGGAAACGACAGGGGTGTCCTTGTAGGAGGAGGCAGTAGGGAGCATTCACATCAACACCTGCTCAAAGTCAACCACCAGAGCTAGCCCTGTGGAGGTCAGCCATCGGAATGGAGTTGGGGCAGGCTAAAGGATTAGCATGGGTTCAAGAGGAAATGGTTGTGAAAGGTAAATATGAAGAGTTGTAAGGGGTGCAGAGGATGGAGACGGTGGCTAGAAGGCAGGCTGTAGTCTGAGAAGTGATAGCCTGTGTGGGTGCTACTGAGAAGAGTCTGGATTTAAAGTGAGAACCGGCAGTGTGAGGAGCGAGGGGAGGATTCCCGAATGCTGTCCAGTGGTGCAGTCCTGCACCCAGGCAGTGTCATCGCCATAAGAGCAGAGGGCGGGTCCCTCTGTGTGCAGAGGTGAGTGCGATACTGTGCACGTTCTTGAGTTGGGTGAGGATGTAGGCAGGCAGACTGGAGAGGGAGAACCTGTGAAATGGGACAGGAATGCATAAGGAGAGAGTGGACAGTGGAACGTGTGGGTTCGTGCAGCGTATTGGACATGCTCTCAGGGGGGTGCTTAGGATTTGGAAGGTGTTTGTGGCGTTCCAGCAATACTTACATCTGAATAGTAGTCCTTACCCACTAGTGCCCGTCTGTACTGTTCCTTGCTGCATTTATGGCTGATGGACAGGGGCTCCTGAAAAACATGACAGGCAGTGAAGGTACCAAGCAAGGTCAGTGTAGCTTGTGAGATAGTGAACAATTCTAAAGAGAGTTGGGCTGGCTTTTTTTTTTTTTTAAATATTTCTTTAGTTATAAATGGACATGATATGATGCCTTTAGTTTAGTCATTTATGTGGTGCTGAGGATCGAACCCAGTGCCTCCCATGTGCTGGGCAAGCTACTTGCACTGAGCTACAACCTCAGCTCTGGGCTGACTTTTCACTGACAAGCTTGCTGCGTGGATTGATCTGTAGTCTGCATGGCCTCGTAGGTGTACTTTATGATTTTGAAATTACAAGCGTGTGTGCTTTATTTCCAACCACTTTGTGATATAAAATTCTTAGAAGTTGCTTTTATTCTAGTGGCAAAATAAAAGTGTCAGTGGCAGGACCTAAGATTATTATTTAACTGTCAATTGCTTCCTGTTAGGAGAAGTGAACCTAGGAAGCAGGTGGGAAGCCTGGCTTCACTCGCAGACGCACCTCCCTTAAGGAGTGGACTCAGCTCCCTGGCAGGAGCCCCCTCGTTGAAAGACTCTGAGAGTAAGTGCCTAAAAATGGGGGCTTGAAGACTCTGGGTGTTTCTGTCTTTGTCTAATTAAGTATTTATGATGATTGTTAATTTTTTTAGGATAATCATAAATGTAGCCCATACTTTATCACTTGACCATTTCCTGTTGATATTTTTTCATTTCTTTTTGGTGTAGTTACGTTCTGTATCACTTCATATTCTGGTTTTCCTCTGCCATCAGAATACTTTTAGGAATTTGGCCTTTTAGCTGATTTATGTTTCTATACACACACACACACAGACACAGCTTCCAGCTTATGGTGGCTTGACTTAATGATTTTTTCAACTTTATGCAAAAGTGATATGCATTTGATAGAAACAGACTTTTGGTTTTGAACTTGGATCGTTTCCATGGCTAGCAATACGCATGATTCTCTGCTCTGATGCTGGGGAGTGGCAGCGAATTGCAGCTCCCAGGCAGCCATAGGGTCACCAGTGAAACAGCCTGTTAAACTGGGTGTTGGGCAGGTGAGGCATATTAAATATGTTTTTGATTTGCAACATTTTTCAATTTGTGCTGGGTTTATTGAATGTAATCCATTGTAAATCAAAGTGCATTTGCAATTTTTAAATTATTTCTCTTTTGGACTTTTAAAATGAGTTGAATTTAAAGTCAATTAATTTTGAAACATTTGTTCTGTGATACCATACTAATTGTCATTGGAACATTAAGTAAAACATTCTCTTCACAGGAACTTGGCTCAGCTGTCTTTTTATGTGTAGAGGGGTAAAGATCACTGTCTTTGTAGTCAAGCTATGACACCTCTTGCTCTCCCAGCCCTCCCCTCACACATGATGACAGTGCCAGGAATCACAGGAGCAGAGTTCTCACTTGTCAGGTACACATTGCACTTGGCATACCAACCCTAGCACATGGAGGATTTAGACAGTGTGTTCAGGAATTTGCATTATGGGTTTTAGCTGATTTTGTTGTATTACATGGCACAACTGTGGGATTGCTACAGTACACCACCAGTCTGCTTTTCTCCTAGACATTTGGTAAGCCAGCCATGTGTCCAGTCAGATGGCCTACGTCCTTTCTCTCCTTGGTTATTGCCACCCTCAAGGAATTCAGGGTACTATGGTCATGTCACTGACAGATTAGAGAATAGTGACTTAGGATGTTGAGAACTAAGGCTGAGGAAATACTACCAGTGAACAGATCTGTTTGACTAACGAAATAGTAGTTGAGTTGAAGCAAAATACAGAGGTTCAAAGGAAATAATAAAATAGATAAAAATAATTAACTGTAGTCCATTCATTGGTGGGATTGCTTATGGAGTAGTTGGACAAAAATCATTCTGTTGGTTGGGTTCCAGTGAAGAGTAGTAATTATTTGTGAATAAATATTGTTTTGGGCTTTATAAAAAGTTGCAATAAGTAATTTAAGCATCTCTTAATGACAGCATGCGATTTTTCTTAGTTCTCAGTAATCCTCCTATTCTCCAGAAGTCCCATATTAAAATATTTTGATGTGGCTAAGAGAATGTTGTATTTTAAAAGTTTCTTTAATGCTAATATTTCTTCTGTTCACAGGTAAAAGGGGAAGCACAGTTTTGAAAGATCTAAAATTGGTCAACGATAAAATTGGATCACTTGGATTAGGTAACTGGATTTCCAGTTTTAGTGTTGATGCTTTAAAGTGATGAGTTCTTAGGATAAATTCTTAAAGGAGCTGACTCAGCACGTCTGCATTAAGCACCTTCATGCTGTTCATCCAGCAAGTGTTCAGGGTTTGTGTGTTCAGGGTCACACCCTGTTCCAGGCATGGCCACAACAGCAACCAGGACACGTCTGTCCTGTGTCTTTTGGACTCTAGTGAGGGAGAAAGATGCTAATAGGAACCTATAGCTGTTTCTCGTGTGAAAGGGCCCACCTCACTGGGTGTGGAAACAGGCTGCAGTCTGCTTCACCTGGCCAGGCATTCCAAGAGGGGCTCTCAGAAAGGCTGTGCTGGGATCTCATGGTCAAGTAGGAGATTATTAGGGAGAAGGAAAGAGGTCTTGGTTTAGACTGGGCAGATTGGTCAGAGGCAGAGCTGTTCTCTGAGTACTGAGAGTGCAGGGTCCAGGCTGCAAGGCTTCAGTCTAAGGGAAGGAACAGACTTGTGAAGGGAAAATTGTGAGATGTGTTCTGTTATGTGGAGCAGATGTCGGTGATCCTGCTATGAAGGAAACATTCCTGTGGAAATAAGTGACCCCCATGTGAACATTACTGAGCTCTGGGTCACATGCTGAGAATGTGGTCCTCCAGTTCTCTGTTCTGTGCAAACCACAGGCAGGTCTGACAGATAGGCCTGGGGTGAACCTTGCTGTGTCCCTGACCTGAAGGAAGGTCACAGCTGGGCTCTCCATGGCCATCTTCTGTCCTCTCTGGATGAGATGTGTTGTTAGGTCTCCCGGCCCATGGCGACTCACACCTGGGAGTGTTGGAGCATAGCTTCCCAGGCAGGCTCTTTGCCCTTCCAACTGCAGGCAGGTCTGAGGGGGCAGCTTAATGAATGCCTGCACTCCTGGAGAAACATCCTGCCTGAGTAGGGCAGAGAGCTGGGTTAGTTAGTTACCTGAAAGTCTGGTGTGGTACTGATTGGGACATGGGGGTAAACTGAGCTGCTTTTTCCTCATCTGTTAAGTGGAACTAATAATATCTACCTCATTTTAAAGAATAAATAGGATTTAAATATGTATACATACATAAGTAAAAGTGCAGTGCCTGGCACGGTAGATGCCTGACAAATGTTAGTTTCCTTTTTATGTTACTTTGTTCCCCCATTTGCAGCCATTTGCAGAAGAATAGATGTTCCCTGAGCTGCCTGGATTCTTGTTCCACACAGTGCCCTGGAGTCTTCCTGGTAATGGCCGAGTTGCTGGTTGTGCTGCCTTCCATTCTTTGTGCATCCTGGTTGCTGGCTGGCCAGCTAGGTGGGCCTGCTCCCCTTCCTTCCCTGTTCCTGCTGTCAGGTGCCCTTGGTGTGCAGTAGGTGTTCCTTCCTGCCGCCGTGGTGGATCTGCCCCTCCTGGAGACACCTGACCATGGCACCTGACGGCTGCTCTGTCCCCTTTGTGTTCTGGTACTTTTTTGTTTCACTTTTGTGATGTCTCCCTCTGTTGCCAAACCTTCTGGCTTTTCTGACTGCTCTACTCTCTTATAAAAGTGAAGGTTTCCCTGTCTGCGTTTGAGGAGAAACTGCGTAGACTCTCCTCCTCAGTTAGGGAAGGAGGCTGCTCTGAGTGCAGAGTAGCGGGGTAGAGCAGGAAGGTGGTAGGCGTACTGCTTCCCCTTGTCTTCTCCTGGGACTTGGACATACCTTGGTTGGAATTTAGGTAGTCCATACTGGTGTGGCATACCAGTTCACTAGCTAAATGTTCGTCACTAAGCCAGACATAAGGATTCAATAGAAGTAGAGTTTAATTTATTTTTGTTTAATTATATTGCAACAATATTTTCTGTTTGAGCTTTTTTCCATTGTAAATGTACATTTAATGTTCTGGATATTTTAAGTAACATAAAGATGCTAGTGGAGTAGCCTAGGATGGTAATGACAGTAGTGATGTGTGCCTGGCACTGTACCAAGAAATCACTTTATAATTCTTACCTAAGAGGTAGGTTTATTATCTCCATGTTCACAGATGGAGAGCCTAGGCTGAGCAGTGTGCCCGAGATCACATGGCTTTTAGAATCTGATCTATTGCCTGAGAGCCCTTGACTATCGTGCTTTATTCCCTAGGCATTATTTAATGCTCCTTTCAGTGGGGAAATAAATTGAGTTTCATAAAAACAATTTCGAATAAAGTTTTTGAACACAACCTATTTGGTTTGGTAGATACATATTAATCAAAGGCATGCAAATGGAAATAAGATAGGCAATCTGCATTTAAGGCAGGAGTCACTAAACTATCTGTAAAGGGCCAGATAGTAGATAGTTTAGGCTTTGTTGGCCACATGTAAAATATGTCACATATATATATGTTTATATTCTTAAAAATGTAAAAGCCATTCTGAGCTCATAGGCTGAGCAAAACCAGGTTACTGGCTGGAGGCAGGAGGGAAAGCAAGGAAGAGAGAAGGCTATTGCAGAAATCCAGGCCAGAGATGACCAGGATCAGGTCTTGGGTGGAGGCAGGTATTCTACGCATAAGAGAGATGGGTGGCTTGGGGTAGGACAAAGAGGAGAGACTATCAGGAAACACAGACAAGAATCTGTGGCCTGTGGGCTGAAGTGTGCTAACACTCAGTTTAAAGAAATGTGATATATTCTGTTCATGACATGCATTTTGACTTGACTTGTTAGTTCCAGTAGTGCTGTGTAGTATATCGCCAGGGAATCAGAGCCCAATGTGTCGTAGCATGTTACTCAGTAATTGTGTTATGTTTTGAATTAGCTATTTGTGTGGGAAAGCAGGGAATTCAAGCTGTAGTCATGGCTCTGCCACTCACCTGCTTCAGTTTCCTTTCTGTTCTCTGCGTTGGTGTTCACAATAAGGGATAGTGATCGGTTCTTGGAGGCTCTCAGGCTTTATTAGCTGCCACTGGTGTTTGTTTCTTGGCACTTGTAAACCAGTCACCTGTGTGGTTTGTTGAAAAAGATTTCCTACCTTCCCCTCTTCCTATGCCCTGCTCGACAGCGCCTGCTTTCTGTCAAGCACTTGTAGCCCATAACCTTTGAGGCTACTGATGGAGACAGGCTCTGCATTCTAGAGAGGAGAGTAGCCTGGAAACTTGTCCCCACCCACTGCTTATGGTCAGAGACTCCACTTATTGCCTCACGGTTTGAGTGCACCACTAGCAATGATTCTTGTTCTCTTCCTTTTCTTATAGTCTCCCCCTACCTCCTACCACCTACTTGTCTTATCTGTAGGACACTGGCTCAGCTGGAGCCCTTACCCCAGTTATCTCAGGCTTTGCCATCCACGGTAGCTCTCTGATTCCATTATTAGCTGTCAGTGTGTACATGGGAATGCAGGTATCAACGCTGCTACCCTGGTCTCTCACCCCTTCACCCTCTCATCAGCTTCCTTTTGCATTTAGTCCTAAATCCAACCTTGGCCCCGCAGGCCCTGAATATTTTGGCCCCTGCTGGCTCTATCTACCCCACATAGATTACCTTGTGGCTACACGAGCTTCCTCACCTGGTGATGCTTTAAACCACCACTCCTCTGTCTCGGGGCCTTTGCACATGTTTCCTCTTCCTGGAACACACTGTCCCCCAGAATTTGTGTCTCTGTGGCCTTCTTTAGGTTTTAACTCATTGCTGTCTCAGTTCTTTCCACCCACTCTAGTAGCCTTGGGTTTGTACCCTGTTCATTGCTCATTCACTCTTTCTTCTGAGGATGTTGGCTGCTCTACCTGCAGGGGACTTAGGGCACTCATGTTTGACAAGTGGACTGTAGTACTCATGTACTATAAGAGCATTCCTTTGTCTAACTGCCATCCAGAACTTGGATTCCCTCAACAGTACAACTGACATAGATTGGTCTGAGGCTCTGGAGGACCTAGGACAGTGCCAGCAGCTTCTTTGAATAGCTTGCTTTTGAGCCAGAGCTGCTTGATCTGCATCTTCCCCTTGTGGGCCCTAAGTAATTCCTGTTCATCTTCTGTTCACACTTCAAGCAGCTCCCATGCGTCTCCAACTCTGTTTCCTCAACTAACCCTCAAAAGACATAGAAGGGATGGAAAGCTCATTTATAAATTGGTCCTTAATAGCCTTAGGTTGGGCTGGGGCTGTAGCTCAGTGGTAGAGCACTTGCCTACCATGTGTGAGGCACTGGGTTAGATTCTCAGCACCACATATAAATAAATACATAAAAGGTCCACCACCAACAACAACAAAAATCTTTTAATTATTTTTAAAAAAATAACCTTAGGTCATCTTGAAGGTGCTCACTGTGTCAGCCTCAGGTGCACTGGAGAAACAGAAGCATCACTTCATTAGTTAGCATCTGTCTCCCAGGTTCCCTTTTGCTCAGACCTTGCTGTGGACCAACGTGTGTGTCAAGCACTTTATATGCATGAAAATGTGTTAGCCCTGTGATTGCTGTGGGTTTGATTGTTCTTGGGTACAGACACGAAAGGTCACCAAAGGCCCCCTGGGTCCTGGGGCTGTATGAGCTCATTGCTGCTGGACTGGAGCTGGTCTACCGCTGTGCTCTGCTGCCTCTTCGTGCCCTGGGGGTCATGTTGAGTCTTAAAACAGCAGTTGACTTAGAAGAGGGGCCAGGAGCCGGCTGTCAAAGGGCAGCACAAGGAGCACACCCTGTGAGGGCTGGAGTGGAGGCCAGGTGCAGCGCATGCCCCAGGAGGCGGGTGACCACTTGGGACAGCTTTTGTCATTTGCCTTCGGTAGTGTACGGTGAAAGTGTTATTTCTGATCTTAAGTACTTCTCTCTTGATGCGGTGTAATTGAGTCATGTCTGTTGTTTCGGCAGGAAACGTGTTTAATTGTAGATAAATCATGACGTGTTTATGTAAATATAACATATCTTTTCTTAAACTTATCAGGGACTGCAGAAGATGACGACTATCTTGACGATTTTAATAGGTAAGAAAATGGACAAATATTTGTAAATTCTGAATATAGACAAGTGTGACAAGATGACATTAGGGTTTAGTGTATTTGATTCTCTTGTTCATGTTAATTGAAGGTGAATAAAAGATGATTAATCCAAAGTTGTATTTTGGGGAGCTTGCTCTTCATTTTACATGAAGATGTGGACATCTGCATCATGTCTGAGTTGGTAAGAATGAGATAAAGGACTGGCGTGGAGCAGTTGAGGCGAGGTGTGTAGGTGCATGTAGTTGCCACGTCACAGTGTGCTTTGTATCCTCTGTCCCCTTCGTGGTGAGAATTGTCTATATTCAGTTTTTTAAAAATTGCCTTTTCTAATTATTTTTCTAATTCTGATGCTATTAATATTTTAACTTAAAAACATGAAAATAGTCTAGGCATTGCCTATAGTTTGGAAGTAATATTTGTTGTAGAAATAGGACTACGTATTTTAAATTAGATGACGAGTTTTACTTGACAGTTTGTATTCCAGTTGGAAACTTGTATTCATTTTCAGCAGAGTAGTTTATTGTACGTTGTTATGAGAGAGTGTGATGCAGGTGTAATTTTAGAAATTGAGGTTTGTTTCTTTCTTGCCATTGTGTTCAGAGAGTCACCACTGAACCTTAGTTTTCTCCTCCTCCAACTGCTGAGATTGTTACTGCTGCTGGGTCAAGTGAGATTATATGTGTGAAAATGATGATATTTAATGTTATATTTTACTCAAAGAATTAAGATTAATGTGTGCACATTTGAAGAATGTTAGCTATTCTTTTTGGAGTTCTTACTTTACTTTTTTTCCCCCTTGCCATTAGTGCCAGCCGTCGCTCAGAAAAAAGCGAGCTAAGTATTGGTGAAGAGATTGAAGAAGACCTGTCTGTGGGAGTAGATGACATCAACACCAGTGATAAAGTATGGTGTCACATATTTCCTGGGAAATGCTGGTTTTGCCAATTTGTTGATTTACTGTAAAGCTTCAGGAATGTATACTAATTTGTAGAAAAATAGTTGAAAGCTCGTGACAGAGTTACCTGTTCCAGATCTCTGAAGAACGTCTTTAATGAATATGTGAGGCTGCTCTCACTTGTCTGCCTTGAGGCCTTTGTGCTTCCACCACGTCTGAGTTGTTCTGGGTGCTGGGCTTGCCGCAGGTCAGATGTCAGGGTAGACCAGTTGGAGTCTGAGTGGTCTAGGTAGAGGTATAGGTAGAGGTAGAGCAGAGCATGTGGTTATCTTGGGTCCAGTGGAGACTTCTGAGCAGCTGAGGCAGGGCCACACTGGAGTCACAGCAGTGAGTGACACAACCCATCCGGTCAGCATTTATAGTCAGGAGTCATACTTGAGGTCCACACTTGAGCTTCTTGTGCATCAGAGAAGAGAGCACCTGGATGCTTTGCTGTGGCCCCACTTCTCAGGGTCACATCTGTCCATGGCTTGTGTGGACCTGCCTTGCTATGAGGTGGCTGCTGCCTTCCACAATGAGGTAGGTTTGCATAGGCTCTATGATGATCACATGAGGAGAAGGCCTGCGAGAGACACCTTATTTGACCATGAAGCAACATGGTCCAAGTCAGCCGGGTCTGAGGTGGCATTCCTGTTCTCCTAGGCTTTGTGTTTCTTAGGTGGGCTTCTTCCTTTCATCCTGGTCTCTTTGTTCATGAGATGGAAGCACTACTTAAAGGAATTGTTGTGAGGGCTGTGTGGTCATTTGTGATGTGGGATGCCTTCTCTGATTCCTGATACGTTGTAGACTTGAATTGTCTGATTTCTACCCCTTCATCCTGTGTCACCTCCAAGTTACACCAGGGAAACTATAGAGGGTTGCTCAGTCAGTTTTTTTGATGGAGTTAATGTTGTAGAGGTCAGCAGTGAACTCAGCCTCTTGGTATCATCACAGATGTCAAAATAGCGATAAAAGCATGAAGTGGAAGACTTTGGAGTGAGTGCTGAGCCATGATCACTGAATTGGCATGGGGAGAGTCGGTGTGATCTCCAGTCTGCCACTGGGGGCTGTGAGCTGCCTTGGAGGACAACTGCCCAGGCTTGGGCTTTCTCATTGTTCTTGTTGGTCACTCTCCCCGAGTTTATGTGCTCTAGGGATTTTCCCTTGCAGCTTAACTTGATGTAATTGTGCTATTTTCCAGCGGTCTTACACATGGAATGCACTTGTGATGATTATACTCATTAGCTGGCATTTTTTAGAGAATTCTGTGCAGAGATGTAATACTGTGCACCTGAAGAATACAAAAGTGCTTGTGTTCTTTGCTGTAGTGGAACTATGTGCCGCTGAGCTGTGTAGAAAGTACAGGGCTAGTGACCATGAGAACAGAGGTAGCACCGTGAGAGTGGCCACATTTGGTAAGTGGGTCTGGTTTTGAGTCCTGGAGCTGCTGCTTACCACTTACAAATTTGGGCAAGTTATTTAACTTTTGGGCCTTAGCTTTTTCATATTTATTTTGCAAGGAGGTGATCATTGTGAACATTAGAGATAAGTGTGTGAAGCATACAATTCAGTACTTAGCAGAATAGACCTTCAATAAAGGGTCGCTAATTTTGTTGTTTCTGTTCTAGCCATAAATAAGACATAAACTGCTACCCTTGATTTCTCTACAGAATCATGGAGAAAAGTCATGTATATAATATCTGAAAATTCAAGGTAGAAAGTGACAAGTACTGTTAAATGCCTGTTATTTGTGAGCTTATGAAAATTCAGAAGCAGGAACTAATGTTTGAACTGGATTTGACAGATGGCTAGTTAGGATTTGTTGGGTAGGAGCAGCATGGTGAGCCGGGGCTAGAGAGCACAAGGCATGCAGCTCTGATCCCAGGACCACTGAAGGGTGCCATGTAGAGGGGATACAGTGATGGGGAGTCTGCACAGGAGCCAGCAGGAGCAAAGGCCTCAGGGATGGTCAAGGAGAAGGGCCACACCCTACTAAGCTCCAGTGCCCTCGGCTTCCTGTAAGTGCAGAGTGACCTAGTAAAGCATACCTTTGGGGTGTTGTCCCAAGCTCTTCACTGCCGACTCACATGAAGCTTCTGCCACAGAGATCCATTGTTTCCTTTTCAGGGCTCAAAATATGTTTTAGGAATTCTTATTTTGTGATATGAAAACTTGGTTTTTATGGATTTGAACACAGATGACTATTTTGTATTCTAATTCTAAAATTAGTAATGTATGGAAGCCATTTATTTCCATTTAACCTTTGTTTTTACAGTTTCCTTTCTTAGCAACCACCTGAAATTAAGCTGATTTCTTTGGAAGTGTTTGGTTATTGTGGTCTTTTTCTTTTCTTTTTAATTTAAATTAAATTTATTTTAATTAATACGTAAGAATGTTTAAAATATACGTATTTGACAAATGTACACATTGTGCTTTTTTTTGGTTCCAGGATATTGAGCCGCACTTAATGCTTGAGCCCCATCCTCAGCCCTTTTTTTTTTTGTATTTAGAGACAGTCTCACTGAGTTGCTTAGGGCCTTGCTAAATTGCTGAGACTGGCTTTGAACTCAAAGTTCTCAGCCTCCTGAGCCGCTGGGATTACAGGCATGTGCTACCACTCCTGGCTTGTGCAATGTTTAAATCAGTTTTATCTCCTTAAATATTTCTTTATGGTGAAACATCCAAAAATCTTATACTCTTTTGAAATATATAGTCTATTTTCATCCTCCACAGTCACCTGCTGTGCAGTAGCTTACCAGGAGGTCTTATTCCCATGCAGCCAGGACTTAGTACCCAGGTGAGCCTGTCTGCATTCCCCAGCCACCCTGCCCTCTGTTGACCACTGTTCTTCTGCCGACTCTCTGAGACCAGCTGGTTTAGATTTCACGTGAGTGAGATCTTTCTGTTTTTCTGTGCCTGGCTTAGTTCACTTAGCATAATGTTGTCCAAGTTTCTCTGTCACTTTTTTATGACTGCATAGCCTTTCATTGTACACATGAATCACATTTTCTTCATCGTTCATCAGTCGATGGACATTTGTTTCCATTTTTGGCTATTGTGAATAGTGCCGTAATGAACGTGGGGGTGCAGGTATATCTTTTCAAGGTCTTTATTTTATTTCTTTTGGAGATATACCCAGTCGTGGGATTGTGGGATCACAGGGTGGATCTATTTTTAATTTTCTGAGGCCCTTCCATTTTGTTTTCCACAATGACTGTACAAAGTTACATTCCCACCAGCAGTGTGTGTGGGTTCCAGAACTTGCTTCTTTTTCCATAATACCTCTTGTTAGTAGAGTGAGGTGGTAACCTCATTTTGTTTTTGATTTGCATTTCCCTGATGATTAGTGATGTTGAGCATTTTTGACACATACCGTGGCTACTTGTATGTGTTCTTTTGAGAAATGTTTATTTAGGGTTATTGCCTATTGGTTACTTTTTTGCTATTGAGTTTTGGAGTTCCTTTTACAGTTTGGATGTCAAGCCCCCTCACACTCAGTTGGCAAGGATTTTCTTCTTTCTTCCATTCTGTCGGTTGTCTCTTCATTCTTGTTTCCTTTGTTGTGCAAATGTGTTTTAGTTTGATGAAATCTCTTTTGTCCTTTTGTTTCCTGTGCTTTTGGGGTCTTCTTCAAAATATCCTTGCCTATTCCAGTGTCCTGGGGCATTTCCCTTGTTTTCTTCTAGTAGTTTCAGATCTTACATTAAAATCTGTAATCCATTATGTTGATTTTTGGAACTGGTGAGAGATAAGGGTCCTTTGTATGTGTACATCCAGTTTTTCCAGTGCCATTTATTTAAAAAGATACAGAAAAGGCATTTGGTAAACTTTACTATCCTTTCATGATAAAAAAAAAAGACTGAACAAACTAGATATGGAAGGAATATACCTCAACATAATAAAGCCCATGTATAATAAGCCAACAGCTTACATTATGCTCAATGAGGAAAAGCTGAAAACTTTCTCTCTAAGCTCTGGAATAAGACGAGATGTCCACTTCATAGTGCAAGAAACCCCAGCTAGAGCAGTCAGGCAAGAGAAAGAAATAAAGGGTGTCCAGATTGGAAAGGAGGAAGTCAAACTGTCACTAATTGCAGAAGCATTGGTCTTAAATGTTATAAAACCCCACAGACTCCACCAAAAAACCTAGGACCGGCATATGAATTCAGCAGTCAACAGCATACAAAATCAACATGCAAAACTCAATAGTGTTGCTATGTGCCAATGGTGAATTATCTGAAATAGAAATTAAGTAAGCAGCCTTAAAAATCCTGGAAGCTGGGTGCAGTGGCACAAGCCTGTAATCCCAGCACTTAGGGAGGCTGAGACAGGAGAATCGTGAGTTCAAAGTCAGCCACAGCAATGGTGAGGCGCTAAGCAACTCAGTGAGACCCTGTCTCTACATAAAACACAAAACAGGGCTGGTTGATGTGGCTCAGGGGTCGAGTGTCCCTGAGTTCAATCTCCAGTACCAAAAAAAAAAAAAAAAAATCCTGGAGTGACTGAATTATCTATGTTAAGAAATATTGTCTTTTGTCCACAAATTTTTCTGTATTCACTCTTGTCTATAGTTCAGAATTAGTAGTAACATACTACTTGATTGTTTTGCAAATAAATGAATACCTTACTGATTTCATTGTCTAATAATGATGGCAGGAGGAAATGGAATTCCAATGTATCTGCATCTGTTTTTATAATCTGCAGGCTTTTCTATCATTTTCAGGTTTTTTTTGTGCAGACAATTTGGATTGAAAAATATAAGAACTTGAGTCGAGGTTCCTAATAATTTTCCTTGTGATAATTTTACACCAGGACTATGTTTGGAACAAGAGGGCTTATTTATTTAAAAGGATTTTACTCCTAACTTAACATTTCTCTCTATTGAAAGAATAATAAAATGAGAAGATATATTAGGGGCAGATGAACAGATAAGCATCTCACAAAATCTCAGGAGGGAACTGTGTCCTTCCTGTGGGGTGTCCCTGTCCTACATAGCATGTAGTGGTCCAGGGGCCCACTTTTCCCCTGAAAGGTCACATAGTAGAGTCTTTTCACTCAGGATTTTGTCCTAATTGCTCGGCTTTGCCTGGCATTGGGAACACAACTGTAGAGGGTGCTTAGGGCAGTGGAACTGCCCTGTTGACTTTCCCTGCTGTTGTGGTGGTGCACCCAGATGAGAAGGCGTGCCACCACTGCTGTGTCGTGGAGCATGTGTCTTGGCCCTTGGACTTCCCCTTGCTCTTTAGATGCTCCATTACCAGCCTGAGAAGTTCACAGAAATGAGCATGTGTGTTTTGGCTAGTCAGTGCATAAACAGAGTTAGTAAACACTCATTTGTACAGCATCGGTGGACCCAAAGTGGAGTTGAAGGCTGTGGGGCCACCTCATGGTGATGGGTTCGTCCGCTTCACTGCAGGCGACAATAGGCTGACCTACTCAGCTTCCATGAACACAGTGGTAGCACGTATCTTTTGGGCTTAAGTTTGATGTTAAGAACTTAAGATGCATACCGTTATATAAAAACAGAATAGGCAATGGTAGTTTTCAAGTGAGAATACTGAACAGTTTTAATGAATTTCAATAGTACTTATTTGGGCAAATTTTAGTTTTAGAGAGTTGGCAATTCAGAGATCTTTACTATAAATAGAAATCACATACCAGGGCTGTGCTCTACTAAGGAGGTTTTGTGATATCTTCCATGGATTTCAGTTTCTTAAATTGGTGTAAGGTCTCTAGGAAGTTGTTTCCTTTCTTTTTAATTTTCACTCGAAATGTTTGAGAGTATGATCAGTATAAAGCACTGAATGCCTTAGAAGGCTGTGCTGATTGTTATGCCATAGGATTTGAGGCAAATCCCTTCTCAACATTTCAGTTTTATGACCTATCTCAGGAGTTTTAAATATGAAGCAAATATAGAATATAAAATGTTTAAATTGTAGCAATATGTATTTTTTAAATTAAGATATTGCTTGCATTCTGACACAATTCTTTCCTTTCTTTTGAACAACAAAGCTTGATGACCTCACACAAGACCTAACTGTCTCCCAGCTCAGTGATGTCGCGGATTATCTGGAAGATGTTGCATAGACATGAAGAGGACATATTCTAATTAACAAAGGACAAAGGACTGATCAGCTCCATGTTTTTTTTTTCCCCCAGACAATCACTCTTTGCTGGAATGTCTATTCCCTATTGGTGCCTTGCATTTCAAAAAGACTGCAGATATTTTTAAAAATTACTTTTCATTTTACTGAACAAAATACTTCCTGTATGAGCCTGTGTGTGGAGGATGTAATGTTCCTAATCTAGCTTAGCTGTATGTTTCTCTGTGGAAGTTGACTGTCTGCTTTCAGGCTCATCACAAGGAGGGACCCATGGAAATGTCAGTGTCACGAACATAAGGAGCAGTGTCAATAAAGCCGTAGGTTTGCACAACTCTCCCGCAGTGGTCTTTGGAGCCTTAGCTTCAGCCATCTGAAAACAAAGCTTACCACTTAGTATGTTGATATTAGGTGGTTCTGCACATATATCCGGTAAACTTGTGATACTGAAGCATATTGATGTAAGTTAGATTTGATGTATCAACTTTATTTTGTATTTCCTTCCTTTTGGAAGGTTTGTTAGACCATTAAGGTTATATTAAAATACTCTTGTGTGTGCTATTTAGTTTTGCTTGTTTAAAAGAAGTCTAGAGTGCTTATGACCTGTAATCATAGATTGTCAGTAACAGTCAACATTTGCGGCCGCCAAGCCTCCTCCTGTCCACACAGGCAGCTCTAGGCGCAGTCCTCTTGTTGCAGCTGCAGCTTCTTCTTGTGCAGATGCCTTGAAACATAGTAGATACCAAAGTGCACCTGAAACCACTAGCAGTGCTTTCATTTCAGATCTGTAAGTCGATGTTTAAATCCAAATTGGAATGAATAGTAGTAATGGCCTAAGACCATGTATATGTTCAGTTTGACGAGCTTTATATACTGTACATAATTTCCCTGTAACCCTTTAAAGACAGAGCCAGTAATAGAATTTCCAGCAGTCTCATTTATACCAGCATGCATTGTGCTGCTGTGATGTAGGTCATGGACGTTTGTAACTTTACTAAAGATTTCAGAATGTGCACGTAGGCAAAACAAAAGTGATGCGTATGGGTTCATATGAATACAAGTTGTGAATGTTAAATTTTGTGCTTTTTATTTCACTTATGACTTATTAAAAGTTACCTTTATTAATAAAAAGAGCAAATAAGACATAGGGGTAGATGTTGGTAAGTGAGCAGCCTGGTTTGCATGATGCCAGTTTTCCACTTCGTATTGACTTAAGGATTACAAAAATATTTATCAGGCCCTAAAATGTAGAGGAAATGAAAATGTAATGAGGACCAAGGCTGTCTAGCCTTAGATCTGGCGAAGTGAAACTGAGCTGTACACATCCAGAGGAAGTAGGACAGAAAAGGGGCCAGGCGTCCTGGGGCCCCGCGTGTCTGCCCTCAGCTCAGGGCCCTGATGTGTCCCAGCCAGCTCTTCACATTTGCGCAAATAGCACTGCATGAAGAGGGAACCTGTGCTTGATGTAAACTGCATTTCCTGAGGAATATGTCATCTCTGTGAACACTTTCTAAATAACATTGGCCCTCTGGAGTCTGAATCAATGTGTTGCTTTATTTTTATTTTTATTTTTATTTTTTTTGTGGTGCTGGGGATGGAACACAGGGCCTCACACATGCCAAGCAGATGCTGAACTACTGAGCTACACCTCCAGCCCATGATGCATTTTTGGTGGAAGCTACATTTCAGTGTGGTTATGTGAGAGCAGAGCAGGATGTGGCTAATTAAGTTTATGGAAAGCTTGGAAACAACAGCATTTAAAGTTTGTCATTTTCTGTTTCTCATAGACTCTGACCTTCCAGTGATGTTTGGGAGGGCAGGAGAGAATGCCAGGTTCGTCCCTTGTCATCTGCACCATGTAATGTGTCACTGAAGGATTTAAAATCGAACTTTGGAAAAGTTTTCACATGTGTTCCTTGCTTGAGTATTACCTGTTAAACCTACAATGTGAAGTTACAGGTTTTGTGATTGATTAGTGTTTTCTTTTTGTTAAAAAATATATATTAAAATATTAACCCATGAAATACATCTTTTGGCAGCCTGTATTTTACAGTGGCGTTTTTTGCTCTGTGTTCTTTCTGGTGCTCTGGGACACACCCGGGCCCTGTGTGTACCAGGCAGGCACTCACCACTGAGCCTCACAGTGCGGTTTCAGAGAAGTGCTAGGTCTTCCCTTTTCCCCTTTTTTTGGGAGGGGGGTACCAGGGATTGAACTCAGGGACACTCAACCACTGACCCACATCCCCAGCCCTATTTTGTTTTATTCAGGGACAGGGTCTCACTGAGTTGCTTAGGGTCTCACTTTCGCTGAGGCTGGCTTTGAACTCACTGTCCTCCTGCCTTAGCCTCCTGAGCTGCTGGGATTACAGGCATGCGCCACGGTGCCTGGCTAGGACTTCCCTTTTATTGATGAGAATTACAGATGAATGAAAAGCACTTACTCTTGTCTTCTCATGCACATTACGTGTTTACGTGTAGAACAGCGCCAGCAAGTTGTGCAGCTGTTGCTCCTGGTTCCTGCTCACTCCCCATTGTCTCCTCCCTCTCATCATACTAGAGCCAAGTAGCACAGGCCAAGCAGGCCTTTATACCATGACTCTGTCTCAAATGCTGTATTTGTCTCGTCTGGGGTGTTCTTCCCCCAGAATTGCACAAGGCTGGTTTCTCTTGCTCTCGTTTTTAGTGCCTTCCAGACTAAAGGATAACCCGTATTCTGTCTTACTCTTGTATTTTATCTTTCATCACTGAATGATCTTGCTTATTTATTCTTATATATTATCTAATAAGTTCTGTGAGAACAAGGACTTGTTTTTAAGCATGCCTACGATAGCATTTGCTCCTCATGTGTGCTCAACAAATCTGAGTTGCAAATAGCCATGGTGAGCACTGGGGACAGGTTAGGGGCATGGAGTTTCTGGCTGGGCAGCTTCCTCCCAAGGACAGTGCTTCATAGTTTTGGCGGGGACAGCTGTCCCTATCCTAATCTGAAGAGGCCTCCGACTTCAATTCTGCATAGGTGAGTGACAGGATGGTCGGGTTCAGTTGAAGTTCATCTGCCCATGCGCAGGTGGAGAATTGAAGGTTGTGCCCTCTGCATAGCTCTGGTGTGGATGTTGTCACATGAGAAACAGAGCAGCCCTCAAGGTCACTGGACCACTCGGTGGGACACAGGAGGAGGATGAGAAAGGAGCCCAAGTGTAGCCCTGTGTGGTGCCTGGAGTTGGGAAGGGATTCGCTGTAGCATGGTTTTCATCTGGAATGTGTACAGAGGTAAGACTTCAGGCAGTGACTGCCCCGTACGCGTTGTTACTGCCGTGACAGTAGGTCAGTCCCCTGATAGCTGAGTGGACTGCTGGGGTGGGGACCTAGTTGGAGGAGGGGCACTGAGGGCCTGCTCTGGAAGTGTCTTCAGCCTCTCCGCTTCCTGGCTTCCGCCATGCCCTTCGCCATGCTGTTCTTCTTCATTTTAGGCCAAGGTCAGTAGAGCTAGCTGACCGTGAACTGAGAGCTCTGAAACCATGACCCTCCTTTTAGGTTGTTCTTGCAAGGTGTTTTGGTCACAGTGACAAAACAACATCACCCCCATGAGTTCTCTTCCTGTGCACACTGATGCCACTCCTGCCCTCCTAATAGTTCATATTACTAGTCCTGGGTACTTCTAGGAGAAGAGCACATTTGGGGAGATGACAGTCGAGAGTAAATTTCAGCAGCCCAGACCAAAACAAATCTAATTATGCTATGGAGAGACCTGTAGTAACTTTTTTTTGTACCTAAAATTGGCTGCTAGGTAAAATCAAATGATTTAAAATTTTTCTTGGAGACGGGGTCCTGCTGTGTTGCCCAGACTGGCCTTGAGCTTCTGGACCCTAACCATCCTCGTGCCTCAGCCTTTTGCGTGGCTGGCGTGGCAGGTGTGTGCCACTGCACCAGACTCTCAAGGGATTTTTGATTAAAAAATTGGGCCAAGAGTTTTCAGTGGTGACCTCAGAGATGAGTTCAGGGCATTCTCTATTTTTATCAGAATGGCCAGGATAAGAACAAGAATAGCCAGGACATTTGGCTAGAGGACCTCTGGTAGCTGACAGGTGAGTCCTAGTGAAGGAGAGTGGCAGTGCCCGGGCGAGGTGCTGAAGGCACAAGAGCAAAATGCTTAGTAGATGTGGCCGTGATCACAGAGCGCCCTGATGCCAGGAGAAAACCCAAAACAAGGTAAGCTTGAGCCAGCCCTTCACATGCCATCAAGTGTGCTGAGACCAGTCCTGCACAGCACCCACTGCAGCTGCCAGACAAGGCCACGAGCTCCAGGTGCCTCCCACGCAGCGCAGCGGCTGCCTGGGGTAGGGCTCTGCAGGCCAGACCCGCTTCCACGGAAACCAAAACGGAGAGGAGAGGAGGTGGCGGATGCTGGCGCAAGGGCACTGGGACGAGCATACAAGAGGCTCTTTTGGCATTTTAACTGGAGGCTTGTTTCTGGCATGTTAGATTCTTTAGGTTGGTGTGAAAATATTTTTCCATGAATGTTTAATTTTTAGACATTTGTGCTTTCTTTAAAAGCCAGGTTTGGCTTGCTTTGTAATGTACCAGAATATTGGATGTGGATCTTAAGCATTCCTATTGTTCTAGATCATACACGGTTTCTTGAGTGGCTCTTCAGAGTGAAGACTGCTGATGAGAGAGTTCCTTTTTACTCTAGGCACCTAGCAGTCCACAGGTCTGAGACTGTCTTTTTATCTGATGTAGGTTTTGAGTCCCGTGTGTGTGGCCACCTGTGTGGCTGCAGGGCCTGCTGTGGGCCTGAGGGGCCTTGGAGGAGGGCGTTGCCTTCCTCTGACTGCTTGACCCCAGAACCCTTTCATCTCACTCACCCCTAGGCGCAACTAGTTTTTTTCTACTACTTCATGGCTCAGGTTAGCCCATTGTCTGCTGTGTTCTCATACCTAAGCTACAGAGAACCCTGCCACCCAAGGTCAGGCCCCTTGAAGAGTGGTGTCCAACCAGCCCCAGGTCTCAGGGCTCCTTTTGAGCTCTGAAGAGGCTACTGTGGGCTTCCTGCAACTTCCTCCTGCCCTTCCAGATTCCCACAGGCCTTCATCAACAAACACCCTGCCCCTGAAACTCAGTCTCCAGTAGCTGGCTTTCTGTGCAGCCCGATCTTTGAGCCCTGGTAATGAAGGCTAAGGAAATAACTCAGGCAAGTGCAGCCTGTCATATCTAGACATTTGTCTAGAGTTGAGTGTCAGTAGGCTCTGGTGGGGACTGGAAAGATGTCTATGAGTAAACTAACCAGAAGGATGATCTTTGAACTTCATGACCCTGGAAAACTGATGGGTTGATCGGTCTGCCCATGATTGACACCCCTCCCTGAATCAGAGAGAGCAAAGGGCCATTCTGGAAAGGAAAGGTATCCCCCATGAGTTAGTGTTGTGAGAGCAGCAGAATGACTGGCATGAGGTGAGAATCCCAGGGACATTACTCCCTGGCTGGCTGATGGTGGGCAAGTTATTTAATGTCAGTGTTTTCATTCTTCACCCGTACAAGGGGCACAAAATACTTCTTCACTTACAAGTCTGCTGTTGTGGCGTTACATAATGCTGGTAGAGTTTAGCATTGTTCTTGCTGAGTACTGAGTGATAAGTACTCAGTGCATATTCTTTTTAATAAGGCAAGAGTCACAGGAGTGTCTTCCCTGGTGTTGCGTCGCAGGACCTAGTGTCCTCACTGGTGTTGAGGGTGAGGAGACACATGCTTCCTGGATGAACAGCCAGTTTCTGTTGAATTTCTGTTCCTCTTTCAAGATCTGCTGCAGATGTCACTTCCCCTCAGTCTCACCCCTGAGCTACCTCGAGTGTGGTGTGTTCTTATGACCTGGTTGCTTTCCCTCGTCCCCTGTCAGTGGGGTCCTGCGGCCCAGTCAGCGGAGTTGGATTCCTGGCATTGGTTCTGGTGTGCTAACAAAGCCCTAAGCCCTCTGTGAAGATCATGCGGCAGAAGCTTGTGTTAACTAGGGTTTTATTGCCAGAAAGCATTGCATTTATAAGAGAATTGTGGGAGCAGAAAATAAGACTGTGCTGTCCAGGAATGAGAAAGAAGCCTAGACTTGGGTGACAGCTCGTTTATTTGTCCTTCCTGTCGAAGGCCTCGCCTGGCAATAAGCGAGAAGCTGCGCTGACGTTAGAAACCAGCTGTGGAAAAGCACTTCAGATATTTGAAAAATAGTAATCTAGGAGTTGAATCTTGAATAGAAATCTGTAGGCTCTTTTATTTCCTAATTAATGAAGAGGTGTGTGTGCACAGACACATCGTAAAAACGCTAACCAGCTGCTAGAGATGCCTAAACTATAGCATGCCGTGGCGGTGACATCGAGGAAAAGCTGGGAGCTGAGTCTCATTAATACGATGTGTCTTACTAAAAGTCATTAGTCACTCAAAGAAGATGTAAGTGCCCTAAATCCTAAACTCACATGAGAAAAGAATTTGAAAGTGCTGTCCAAAAATTGATAATCCCAACACTCACACGCCATTTCCAAAAGTGAAGTGTAAAGATTGATTAAACTCTTAAAATCTCTCAATAATTAAAAACCGTTTTGGTCAGTCATTCCAGAGTAAGCTAGCGGCCTGTAGATAGCTATTAAAAACCATCGTCACGGGAAGAGGTGCTGCTGAAGCCACGTTGGAAGATGTGTTGTCGAGCTGTGTCGGCGGGGGCCGTGTCCTTTCCCTGGGTGTGTGTTCTCTGTGGTATTCGTCAGGTGAGGCATGGCTGCTGGGTCTCAAGCCCCTCTGACATGGAAGCCCAGATCACCAGAGGGGCGGATCCCTTACTAGCTGCTGGGTAACTTCCAAGGCCCAACCTTTGATATCCTCCTATTTCTCGTTCATAAAGCCTTGACTATGCACAAGTATAAAGACGTTTCTCTACAGCCCATAGCCCCATGCCCACGTAGTGGCATAACCTCCCACAGAAAGGGCAGGCAAGCAGGAAGTGGGATAGCTGAGACAAGTTGGAGAGCCAGGAAATCGCCTCTGTGCATCCTAGGCCAGAGTGGGACATGATGCAGCTCACGTCACTTTCCAAGGATTGAGTTAATGAGTTTATGAAAAGGAGATTCACATCATCTCTTACGAATTCAACCACTGAATGACAGTAGTTTGTAGTGCACTCAGAGTTGTGCACTATTGTCACAGTTTTCAAACATGTTTATCATCCCATAGAGAAACCCCCTGAGTCACTCCCTGTTCCACTGTCCCTCCCACCTCCCCACCAGGCAACCACTTCCTATCTCTGCGGAGTTGCCCATTCTTGCATATAAATAGAATTATACAATATGGTGTTTTGTGGCTGGCTTTTTTCATTTAGCATGTTTTCAAGTCATCTGGTGTATCTTTTTGTTGCCAAGTGATACTCCATTGTGTGAATATGCTGCAGACACCACGGCATGCTTTCCCACTTGATGGGCACTGCACTGTTTCCACTTTTTGCTGTTAGAAAATAATGCCTGCCAACAGTATCCACGCACAACTTTGTGTAGACACGTTTTCTTTTAGGTCTATACATACAAGAAGAGTTTTTAGGATGTTTGAGGCTCTGTTCTCAGGGTTTGCCAGACTGCTTTCCGAAGCAGCTGTACCATTTTATATTCCCACAGCAACTTCTGAAGCTTCTGATTTCTCCACTTCCTCACTGTGCTGTTGCTATGGCCCTAACCCATGTTCACGATCCCATAAATCTTTTTTCAGACAGTCTATATGTTATTAACCTACTCCCTACCTTAAACCTGTCCTATGTATGCTTGGATTCAAACCCTATAACTCCTTTAATGATCCAAATAAAAACACTCCTCACTCAACGTTCAAACCCCATTTACTTACAACATCTAACGGGACATCAAAACTTGACAGGGCTCTTAGCCTCAGGCAATAAAGAGGCCGATCAACTGGCCACAATGGGTCCACAAGTTTTAAATACTCAAACTTTGCCAGATACACAATTGGCCCAAGATCTACATGATCTCACCCACCTCAATTGGAAGGGATTACATCATAAATTTCCCCTTGTCCCTATTAAAGACTTAAAAAAGATTGTACGAACCTGTAAATCCTGCATGCCCTTTTTACAGGTGCCCCCTCTACAGTCTCCCGGAGTCAATCCTCGAGGTCTCCAACCCAATCAAGTTTGGCAAACCAATGTCACACATTACGCCCCTTTTGGAAAATTAAAATATATATTTATGTCTATAGATACCTATTCTCATGCCTGCTGGGCCACTGCTCATACTGGAGAAAAGGCTAAACATGCTGAGAGCCATTTTTTACAATGTTTTGCTACCTTAGGAATACCCCTCCAAATCAAAACTGACAATGGCCCATGCTTTATTAGTAAGCCATTACAAACTTTCTTCCAATCTTGGAACATTAAACACATCACAGGCTCACCCTATAACCCACAGGGACAAGCAATAATTGAAAGACATAATAAAACCTTAAAAGATCAATTACAAAAACAAAAAGGGGGAACAGACCCCCATACCCAACTGAGGCTGGCATTGCTTATGCTAAATATATTGAATTTTTCAAAGGACTGTCCTCTGGCAGCGTTTCAAAAACATTGGTCGAAACAAACACCATACGTCGCCATTGAAGTTCAGTGGAAAGATCCCTTGACAGGCGACTGGAGAGACCCAGACCCTCTCATAAGTTCTGGGTGAGGATTTGATTGCGGTTCCCACGTGGAGAAAAACAACCTATATGAGTTCCAGCAAGAAATCTTAAATATACCCCATTTAATAACCCTTGCCCAGGAGAAGGTCTCTCTCTTGAGGAATGAATTTCTTATGTCTTACAGGAGTGCCTAAATTATTCTGGACTACCTGTCTGGTCTGCATGGGACTGCTTATCATTTTCCTGCTCACCTTCATAGCGGTGACCTACACCCTAACAGAACTAAGTGTCTTCAACCACACTGTAATTCCCCTTTATCTGATTAACCATGAACATATATCTTCTCCTGATTCCAGCCGTTATGGCACCTTCCCTGGGGAACAACCTTAATCCCCACCAGGCCTATAACATCACCTGGGAAGTATTCGTCCCAAGCTCTGGAGCTGTTGCATCCAGAGTTACAGGGCTCCATCCAAAAACTTGGTTTCCTCTCCTGACAGCTGACTTATGCCAATTGGCAGATGGAACCTGGTGGGGAATACACAATCCCCAAGCCAACTGCAATGGCAGGAAGGGCATGCTGGCTCTTCAGGAGCTACCATTCTATGTATGCCCCGGGCATAAAAAACAGCTAAACTGTGGGGGACCTGAATCCTTCTACTGTGCAGCCTGGGGTTGTGAAACCACCGGCACAGTGTACTGGAAAAAACAAAAATCCAATGACTTCATCCAAGTCTTTCAAAATGGGACACCCACATGCAGGTTTCCAAAAAATAGTCAAAACCAATGGGCTCAAGGAACCTATTGCAATCTGGTTCTAATTAACTTCACAGCCCAAGGCCGAACAGCATCTGCTTGGGATGGGGGAGGCATCTCTTGGGGGCTACGACTTCACCAAAATGGATATGATGATGGGCTCCTTTTTGGAATTAGGCGAAAAGTGACAACCATTACCCAGGTTATTGGGCCAAATAAAGTGCTTGCTCGCCCCCAGGGTTCCAACCCCCTGATT